>PVJI01008750.1:0-68940 GCA_004026765.1 Micronycteris hirsuta | reverse complement strand
TATAATATACACATAGAAAAGACTCTGGAAAGCCATTGACATGTTGCATTGGCTGAATCTGAGTGAGATTAAGGGCATTTTTAAATGTTCATTTTGCCTGTATAACCTAATGTAAGATCATTCCAAAGAAAATTGGGGTGAACTGAATAGATTACCTAGAATTAGATATTAATAACTTGCTTCCCTTCAAAAGAAAGATTAGATTCAGGCCAAACATTCTCTGAATATTGGGATTAATGTGCTCATCTGCCATGTGAATCAGCACTCACATTGCTCCCTAATGCTTTATTCTTCTATCTTCTTCAGAGCACTTACAACCAACCACCTTGTGGCATTCGCCTACTTGATGGCATTCAAAACACCCACTAGGAACGGATAAGTTCCTGAGAGCAGGGACTTTGTTCACTGTCGGCACAGAGTTGCTTAAAACACATTGTTGAATCACACTTTAAAAAAAAAAAAGCAATCAAATGATTGAGAAGGCTTGTGTGACTCACTCTTCTCTGAGAGGCAAATCCTTCTCTTCCAGGGAAGCACCCCTCTTTCCTCTCCACCTTCTCCCCATCCCCATCATCATCATCCATTCAGATGGTTTAGTGCCCAAAGTACCACAGAGCACAGACGTAACCTTGACGTCAGTTTTTGTAACAAGGGTAAACAGCTCTTGAGCTGCATGATGGCTTTCTGCACCTTGTGTTTTCTCATGTTCTCCTCCTATCAGTCTTCAAGGATTGAGGCAGCAGCTTGGACGCTGAAAGAAGGCAGAATGGCCTGGCCTTTGGGGCAGGGGGTAGGAGGTTAGGCTCTGGGGGTAAAGGAAGGATGAAGTGTGAGTGATCACAAACTTTCCAGGTGGGTCTTGTTAGCCCAAGCCTTAGATGGGGAAAATGAGACACAGTGAGGCCCTGTGACTTGCCTAAACCCCTGGATTATTGACAAGCCTCCCTTTGGGGACCCGTGACACTCTTCACCAAGGCACCCGTGCTTGTCTGATTCCCACTAGACTGTAAACTCCTGAACACAGAGGCCTAGGTTTTGTTTGCTATTGTAATCCTATGGCCTAGTACAGTGCCTGACGCAGAGCAAGGGCTCAGTGAACATTTATTAACTCAGTTGTCCAAAGTAACATAGCTAGTAAGTGATAACATTTTGTCTAAAACCCATGCCTCTGATTACTTTTGCATTAGGTAAATTCTTGGAATGATCTATTTTGAGTGAGATGAATGCAGCCCCCTTTCTACTTTGAGTATCTTCATTTTCTCTCAGCCTATTCTCAGTCCACAGTTTGTTATCACTCTGTCTTCATACCAGCCACTCTTTTGGCTGGTCCTTCGGTGGACTTGATAACAAAACGGTGTTTCAGGGCAATCATCAGAAGCCATTTGCAAAATGAGTCTCATTCACGGTCAGGAGAGGTTGGGGAAACCAGGAATACCCCAATGCGCTGGCCACTCACGGACGGGAAATGTTCCAAAAAGCAGCACACGCAGCCTCTTCATCCCTGCTTGGAGAGCAGGGTGAGCGGGTAGGGATGCAGCAGCAGGCTAACATTATAAGGAACGAATGACCATAAAAGCCCCAGCAAGGCAGGCTTTGAATAAAATTAGTAGCCAACAGTTAAATTTCACAGAAGCGCCAGGCATTGTGCTAAACGCTTCAGATGGAACTTCTTACTCAATTCTCCCAGCAATCCCAGGGGACAGGTCTTATTATGCCCATTTTGCAGAATACAAAACAGAGGGCTGGAGAGATTAAGTGACTGGCCCAGTAGCACACAGCTATTGAGTTTCAGAGTAGATATTAGAACTCAGGCTTATCTGTCTCCTGAACCAGGCATGGATGCTTTTCCGGGCCGATCCAAACAGCCTCCAGCCTGACTGGAGATCCACAAGAATCTCTCGCAAAGGCTAAATGGCTGCACCCGGAACAGCTTCGAGGCGGGCCCAGGGGCTTTTCCAGAGGACCCTCTTCCTAGCTCTCCCCAGCCGTCGGCCCCACCACTCAGGGGGTACTGCAGCCCTCCAGGCGAGCGCTGTCCCGGAGCGGCCAGGGCGCGGATCCCGGTGCGGAGAGCGGACCGAGGGGTGGGCGCGCAGCTGCTGTGGTTTGGCCGGGTCGTGGCGGCGCGGCCTAGCAGATGGCACCGGCGGGGGGCAGCCGTTTGGCGTTCGTAGCACTTTCCTTTCTCGCATATGTTGTGAGCAAGCGAGCGGGCGGGCGGGCGGAGGGGACGACCTCGAGCCCGCTGCGGATGCCAGTTTCCAGCCTGGGAAGCGCGCCCTGGATGGTAGCTCCAAACACCAACTCTGGCCAGCGGGCCTGCGTCCAATGGGAGAGGGGGGTTGACACCCATGCATCTGTTCTGCCCATCAGGTGACAACGACACATTGCACTTCTTATCCTTACCATAGGGCTACAAGAAGGGTCTTAGTCCCATTTCACAGCTGGAAAACTGAGGTCCGAGAAGGACCTGACCATTGACGGGACCAGGTCTAGAACCCGAGTTCACTGACTCCTGCTTGAGTGTTCAGCTCCACCCAGAGACCAGCGAATCCCCAGCCCAAGGGTCCCACCAAAAAGCAAGTGAACTTTCTTGATATTGCTTTTCTATGTCCCCAAAAATGTTCTTCCTCCTGTAGGACCTTTGCAGGTGATGCCCTTTTGAACCGTCTCCCCAATCCTCCTGCCATCCCCCACTTCCTCTAATGGCTCCTTCCGCTCTCAGAGCGGGTCGCTTACCAGCAGCCTTCCCTGAGCAACAGCAGAGCCGTAATCACGGGTATGACCAATAGATTAATGCGTGTGCTCCCACCCCACCCCCCAAACTCTAAGCTCTAGGAAGGCAGGGAGGGGGTGTATTTTTTTTTTTTCTCAGTGTTTTATTCCCAGTACATAATAGGCACTCAAGGAACAGTTATGAATGAGTGGTTGAATGAATGAATGAATGAATGAACAGACTTTATGAACTAGCACCTGCTTCCTCACCATCCAAGGACCTGCTGCTTGTGGGTGGAGGGAAAGCGGGTAACACAAGAATGAAAGGTTGCTTGGAAATTCTGGGCCTCCTCAACCGCAGCATTTTATTAATTAAATGTGTCCTGTGGCTGATTCCCTTCCTTCTCCTCACCCCCTCCCCTTGCCCTGTGACTGGAGTCTCAACCCTTTCTCTCCTGTTGACAGAATGGAGTCTTCCTTATGCTGATGAATGAAGTGACCCTTAATAAGATGCAACCAGGCCAGAAAGAGCCAAATGAGAGAGTTGGCAGCTTTGTAAGTGGTTTTTCCGGGGAAAAGTAGAAAAATGGACAGTGAAATGAAGCCTTTAAGTTGCTTTTCTGACCTGCTTGGTGGGGGAGCTGGGGATTCCAGGACTTTGGAGAGCTTCCCAGATGGAAAGAATTCAGATGCAACAAATATTTACTGACACCCACTAGGTGCCAAGGGCTCCTTGGGGCTTTTTGATGAGCAGCTCGAAGGATGCTTGGCGCACTCAAGGCCTCGTCTGAGCCTCCCCGAAAGTCCATTCTTCAGAAAAGGGAACAGTGGCTCATGGGGTCAGATGGGCTGCCCAAGATCTCCGACACAATTTTATCCAGAGAAGGGTTTCATTACTTTTTGAAAAACCCAAATGTAATTTTTTGGTGATTTTTTAAAAATCTCGTAAATTTGTGGATACTTGACTTGCAGGTTGATTAAAAAAAAACTATGTCCTCATTTGAGACGTCTAAATGACAGAGCCTGAGCTCCCTCGTTTACTGAAGTCAGTAACTCTTTTAGTTCATTGAAATGATCAGCGGCAATAATTCCCTAACAGGACTAATAGCTACAGCTCGTTTGTACTCATCACTTATTGGCTAAGTGGCACTATTAAATTAATGTGTCATTATAATACTTTTTATACAATAACTCATTTAAATCTCACAACAACACCATTGAAGTAGGCACATTTGTCTCCATTTTATGGATGAAGAAACTGAGGGTCCAAGAAGTTAAGTAACTTCCCCAAGATCAAGTGCTAGTGAGTTATAGAGTCAGGATTCAAACCCAGACAGTTAACTGCTAGGTGCTGCCATATTAATGTTTTTCAGAGGTTCTCTGAGGAACCCCAGGGTTCCACCAGAGGTGAAAGAGATGGATGCAAAGGGACATCAGGTCAGGCAGGCGTGAAAGTCTAGTCCATCCAAACAGGGTAGCTCTTCCTTATCCCGTTAGGTGGATCTGTAAGATTTTATTGAACAAAGACATTCCAGTGCTAAAAAGTGTTTTAAAAATTGAAATCTAATAGACAGTACAATTGGTCCCACAGCTCCTGGAAGTCCTCCCTTGTCTCCTCTGTGTCACCCCACCGTGCCCAGCCTTGGGTCTCAGCAAATGCAAACGGCATTGAATGCAATACATTAGAGCATATTGGGGTAGCTATTTCACTGCATTTTATCATCTGTGCCTTCCAAAGCTTCCAGGGGCACCTGCAGCCATGTAGAAAAGACCCTGGCAGATCTACCAGCGGGCAGTGGGCATAGAGAAGAGGAGCTTTGTGCAGGGCAGAGAAGAGACTTGGTGAAGGTGACCTGAGAGCAAGCACAGGGAGTACCTTGATGCTGTGGCTGAAATTTGTTCTCAGGCATTTCCTGGAGTTAGTGGGTAAGTAAGGGCAACAGCCTCAGGATAGAAGAAGCAGAAGCCTGAGGCTTTGGAGGCAGGGGAAGAGGGCTTTGTTGCTTGTTGAGAAGACAATGATTCTGCCTCTGCTTGATGTTGAAGATTGAGGCACTTGTATACATCCAATCAGCCTGCTGGGTGCCCAACCTAACACCCTATCCATACCTCTCTTCATCCATACTTACAAATTTTTGTAGTTAGTATCTTCAAGGTTACTCTTATGTTCACTACTTATTCACATCCCATTGTGTTCTCCAGTGTTAGATATACAATAAAATTGGGTATTAGCAAAAACTAACTAGAATCAGATAAACATAGAAATTAAAATAAATGGTGAAGATAAAGAAGAGAGTTAAGATGCAGTTGTGCAGATAGTAACATCCTGAACAATTACTGCAGTTGAGCTTCAAAACTAACTTTGAGCTTCCTAGTGGCCAGAGTGAAAAGGGAAATACAATCCATTTGAGATTGATCTATAGATAGATAGATAGATAGATAGATAGATAGATAGATAGATCTCCATCATATAATGGATTTTCTATGAGGATATGCTGAATTGCTCAGGAGATGCTGAGCTATTCTCAGAACTTAAAACAAACAGAATTTTCTTGTGTGGGGTCTCATCTACTAAGAAATATAGATTGCAATGTCTTATACAAAATGTTTCCTACAGTAAATCCAATTAGTAGCTTTCATTTCACAAGACCAGATGACAACCTAACACAAATTAACTTTGGTGAAAACGTGCTTTAAAGGGCCATGTAGATACAGTTTTGATGGTCCCTGAATGCAGATATTAAAGATAAATTTTATGGAGAAATAGATGGAACCACAGGACCTTCAAATAGTCCTCCCTAAACAGTGCTTCTCTCAGCAGGACTTTGGCTAGGATGCAGGCAGTTCAAGCTTTGAGTGTGGGTACTGTGTTTTGCTGATTAAGTGCAGCTCCAGCCTCAGAATTTCTATCCAGTCTATTCCCAAATTTAATTAATTACTCACTGAACATTCTTCAAATCCAAAGAGAAAGATGCATAACTTATGTGAAGTGGAACCCAACCAAATACATACTTTTTAAATTCTTACAAAGAAAACTGCATTGATATTATATAGGTGCCTCTCCCACTGCTTTTTTCCCCAAATCATGGTCCAAGCAAGTTCTACAAGTCTGTTTAGATCTGGCCTGGCTATTTCTGGTTCATTTAGCAGGTGCACCATTCATCTGCAAGGAAGAGAATAAAGATGTCATCAATAATATTCCTACTGAGCCTCCAAGTCAACCAAGTTCTCCCGGTGTGGGAGGCAGTAATTTGTTCCCTGATATATGGGGATTGCTTTTCTTTGGTAGCTGAGACCCAATCAGTCTTCAGAGGTGGTTGTAATTAATAGGTAAGGGAGTGCAAATACATCTGAATTAATAGAGCCACTAGGTGTGACTAACTATAATATGATTACATGTGAAATTAACCCAGAGATCAAACCTAATCAATCCAGACTAATAACTGCCAGGACAACAATTTGTGGCTTTAGATGAGTTTACATTGAGAGGAACTAAGGAAATGAACTCTATTGGAATGTAAAGGCTGCATTTTTTTTAAAAAGTGTGAGCAGCATACTAAGACGATAAATATGTATGTAGATTATATCAATGTTCAGATGTCAGATAACAAGATCATTATTTATATTGGCAAGTGAGAGTAAACGCAATTAGAAAATCAGAAATTAAGAAAGAGAAGCACAAATTTAAAAAAGTGAAACTGATGTACTTGAACAACAATTAAAAACAGGGAAAATGGAGACAACCGTACTTGAACAATAATAAAAAAAAAGTGAAGCTGAAATAGCATCAAATCTGAGACTTCCAATATTGTAACATTTATTATTTATTTAACTGATCTCAGTAACTTGAAAAAGTTACTAAACAATATTTTATACATATGCCATAAAGAACAAGATAATAAACAGCCACAGATTTACAAGCCAGCTTAAGGGCCATAACATTAATTAACACACTCATTGCAGCTCTTGTGGGTCACATCCTGGTTATAAGAATCCCTGACAGCCCCACCCCCACCCCAGCAGTAAACACTATCCTGAATTTTGTCCATTGTGATGGATTATATTGCCAGACACAATTCTTTGCCCCTCACTGTATCCACACCTTTTTCCATGTAGCTTTGCAGAGGCCTCCTCCTGCTGTGGTGCAGCCACCATTCTTTATTTAAAAAAAATAATAATTGCCACATGAATTTCTTTGGCCAATGGAAGGAAGCAGAATTATGTCAGTTCCAAGCCTAGGCCTCCATAGTCCTTCCGTGTTCCCATTGCATTTTTGCACCCTTTCCGGTGTCGCTGTAAGAAACATCCAAACCTGTAGAGAATTTGTATGAGTTTATTTGAGCCAAACCAACGACAATTGCTGGGCAGCAAAATCTCAACGGATTGAGAAAATGCTCTGGTGAATGGCAGTTTTGCAGAATAGAATAATTAGTGATTCTAATTATTTCATACATTAGAATCAAAGGAGAAGGCGTAAGGAGGGTTACAGAAAATTCACTGGTGGTAGATTAGGGAGGCAAGAGGAAACAAAGCAGGGAACTCCCTGAGATTGGATAAGGGGTTAAATAAAGAGTCACACACTTCTTTTTCATTGGCGGGTACAGGGTAGTTAACAATGAACAGTTACTGTGCACAGAGATAGTATTTGGGCAATAAGATAACAATGAAGGGTTCTGGGGGGAGGCTGTGCCCCGAGGGATCTGGGAAAAAAGGGACTTCCGCCTGTCCCAAAGGCCTGTTATCTAGATGCAGAAAGACACGGGGCAGGCTCAGTTAAGGTGAAGACTGACCTTTGTCAAGGAAGAAATCGGCCTAGGACATTGCAACCTGCTATGACTTGCTTTTAGTTAGAAAGTTTTAATGTCAGACGATCGTATGTGGTCACTTCCGTCTCTCACTGCCATGCAGCCTCCCCTGAGCTGTCCGGTTTAGCATGCGGCCATTGTTCATCCCCACCATCACCACGGCAAGAACACGCCCAGGCCAACTTGCCAGTGGAGGAGAAGGATGAAAGATGTGGAGCAGAGCGGAGTCACCCCGCTGCGCCCAGCCCAGATCGGTCGACCCCAGACCATGAAAATAAATGACTGTGGCCTCAAGACACTGGTATTTCTGTGGTTCCTTATGTGACATTTTTGTGGCAATTGCTAGGTTGCAAAGTCCTTATTTTCTTCACAGTTTTATTGCAGATACATACTCTTTCATTGTGCATGTTTTTGAACTTTGTCTAAAGGGTACGATAACTTGTGAATTCTTTGTATAGCTGACATTAGGGTTTAAAAGGTCCAAGTCAGTGATTGAAGAGAGCCCGATACAAGCCAAGAGCTTAACAAATTACAATAGTAAGCAGGTAAACAGACTTTCAGATGGGCATCTTGCCAAGGAGCATCCCAGCCAGGTCAACATAAATGATCGGAGCAGTGCACAGACGATAATGCTGCTGGGAAACACAGCAGAAAAGATAAAGAAGGAGCCCTTCTAGGATGGGTGCTTTCCACCCGAGGGAAATTGTGGTAAGATGGAAGAGTTGCGGAGCTGTGGGGTCAGACAGACCTGTCCAGAGCCCCACGCCCTCCCTTTCCACAGGCGTGAACTTGAACCATTATTTTATACTCCCTGAGCCTCAGTTTTGCCATCTGAGGGATGGAGATTGTAACTTCTCCATGCAGAGGACCAAAAGCCAGTTCATTCACTCCTATGAAACCATGGGTTTTAGTTCTAACTTTCACAGAGGGGATGAAATTAAGTCACGGGTGGAAAGGAAGAGGAACTCTTCTTCTGAGGCGTGGAGAATGTGTGAGTTGAAGGAAGTTTGTGAGTTTTTATTTGTTGTTTAGATGAGCTTCTGCTGACTCTCCCAAACCTGTTGTTGAATGCTTTCTTCTCGGCGGAGAAGGCTGTCCACTGCAGGTTTGGGAGAGTCAAGAATTGAGTTACGATTCTGTGGAGAGAGTTATGAACAGCCAGAGGAGACCAAAGCAGTTCTCACGGCTTTGTGTAACAGATCTTCAGATCTTTAGATACTGCCCTGCGGGTAGGAGTGGGGCAAATAGAACCAATTCGTTCCGCAGAGGAGAGAACTTTGAGGAAGTAGATGAGGAGCCCAGGAACAAAGAAAGTCTGGGAAAGAAGAGGGGAGGAAGCAAAAAGGGGTTCTGGCAGGTGAAAAGGGGATGGGACCTGGGGCAGGGGAAGGCCAGGGAGAAGTCCCTGAGGATGGGTACTGCCAAGAGACTCTTAAATATAGGGATCCCTCATGTTCAGTTTGATGTGGTTTGCTATTCGTGACTGCTAAATCACCACTAAAAATTTTTTTCCTACAACAACTTGCTGGAGACATCAAAGACACAACCAGCCATCTCCCAAGTGAGACGCAGGGCTAAGGGAATAGGTGAAGAATCATGCCAGGCAAGAAGATCAAGAATTTTGTGGAAGAATTGGAGCAAAGGCATCCAGAAGAGACATAACCATGCACACAGATTCCCAGGGGTGGGGGAGGGTGCCAGGTCTCCCCTTGCATGTACCATGGGTATTCAAGTGGGTCTTTTTTTTTTTTTTAAGTACAAGCTCTCATCCTCAGGTAGATGAGATTCAGTGGGATAACCTGATACAAAAAAAAAAAAAATCACTGATCTTTGTTCATTGAGTTGGAGTAAAACTTAAATCCTTTTTTGAAAACAGTGGTGAAATTTACTTGCTCTGAGGCTTTCAGAGTTGGTTAAGAATAAAGTTATTAAGTTACATCGGAAAAAGAAAATTGCATTAACCAGAGCTCCTCTTAAAGAGCATTCTATGTGGAGTCAGAAGGAATATTTACTATGCCCTTTAGAATAATAAGACGTAACATTTACTGAGTATTTCAAATAGGGCAGGCTCTGTTCTGAGTCTTTTGCAAGTATTAAATTATTTAATTTTCACTAGAACTCTATGAAGTAGATATCATCCCTACTCCTATCATTCCTACGTAATAGATGACAAAACTGAGGCACATAAAGGTTGAATAATTTGCTCAAATTCACAAAATGAGTGAGCAGTGGGCCTGGAATTTTATTTCAGGGAGTTAAGAAATCACCTAGGAGTGGAGGGCGGTGTGTGATACCTAGTGGGTAAGCCCTCTCTTACAGCTCTCAAACACCATTTTATTCATCTGCATTGCTTGCAAATGTGTTGCATAGTAGATGTTCTTCTGGAGGGAATTAAAAATATATAGAAGGATATGCCCTCTGACATACACATCGCCGAGTAGAAACAGGATTCTTGCTCATGGGGGACGTCAGCACATATTAGCCACTCTACAGCTTGCCATTTATCTCCCTGAGCACCATTTACAAAGCCCTGGACAAGTCCCTTCACTCCTATGGCTGCTTCCCGAAGACCCTCACATTTCTGTGTCCAGCCCAGTCTCTGCATCTGAGCTCCAGACCTGTTATTCACCTTTTCCCTAAATATCTCTACTGACTTCCCAAAAATAAACCTTTTCAAAACCGAACTCATGAGCTATCTTTCTCTATTTCTACCTGATCCCCACCAGAGTAGTTGATGGAATTTCCCTGCAGCTGTCGTTCAGCCAACAATCATCAGAGATTTCTTTCTCTCAACAACTTCCCCATCAAATCACCAAATGTGTCTCTAAAGTATCTCTCAGCGGTGACCCCCTTTTCCATCCACAAATCCCACAACTACGTGTCTGCTGGTGTTTTGAATATTCAACACCAAAGTGGAAAGGCTAAAGCCCAGCTCCTCCAAATTAATATCTCAGGCTCTTTCTGCCTCTAGTTTTATAAACGACCCAGAAAAAAAGAACAAATGTAAATGCATGGTGAGTGCTGATGATACAGAATTATGTGGCAAGCTGGGGCCAGGGGCAAAGAGCAGGAAAGATTCATCATGACTTCGATAGCTCAGCAATTGAGCTGACACATAGCCAATTAAGTGTGTTCATGGGAAGCGCCAGAGAAGTCTGCAGCGAAGCCCACAGAACGAAGGCAGGCATGGACCAGCTGATTTGGAACCAAATCCGATCAGCTCACCTGGAGAGACAATCTCAGCTCCTGAAAGGTGAACAAGAGAGGGTTGAAAAGAGAAGCGTGGCTCCACCAGTCCCAGGCATGTGTACTTCCCCCTGTCCACTCTAATACCAGCATAAGCATCGTCAGTTATCCCGGTTTTTCCAAAGATTTTTTTTCCCTCAGCACTGAGAAAATGTGTCCTTTGGGGCAGTTGAATCCTTTAGCCCTGTGAACTGAGAATTGTAGATTTTGTCAAGCTAGAAAGGACCTCAGCAGTCAACAATGCTGGGCTTGCCAACAGTGGATTAGGAACGTCCGGGGAACCTTGGAGCTACTGCAAGCGTTGCTCGAACCCACACTGACACTGTGCCTGTCTGTGGACCGAATCAACCAGTGAGGTTGAATCTCAGGGTCACGGGTCTATCCCTAGGTAGTTCACAGTGGATCTTGGGCTTCTATGAATCCTCTGAACTGAATGCAAATATTTTATATGAATGCACATTTGACAATTTTTCCTGGGAGAAAAAGACAGTTGCATTTTATCAATATCCCAAAGGCAGATTCCCACCTGAGTAAATACCATGTATGACTCTTTCTAAAACATATTAGATTTTGTTGTAATTAATAGACTACAAAATTCATTTAAACATTGATTTTCAAAAAGTAGTTTTTGTTATTGTGTCTTTTCTCAGTCAAAGGATACTTTAGTACTATACACTATGACCATATGGGAGTCCTTGAAATGTAATGTTTTGGTATTTGTATACAAAAATCTCTCACAAAACACGTAACTGATAGAGGACTTGAACCCAGAATGTACAAAGAATTCCTACAGCCGGTAGTAACACCAGATTCCGTTGTACGACATTCTGGGATAGGTGAGACTTAGAGACAGGAACTGACTGGCGGACGCCAGGTCTGGGGAGGGAGCAGGAGCTGCGCTGCACAGAGGTACAGGCATATTTCGGGGTCACGGAACTGCTCTCCACCTCCTGTATGGTGGTGGCTAAATGACTATCAAAACTTACCAAGCTCTGTACTAAAAAGGGTGCGTTTTCTTGTATGAAACTGACTTTAAAAAGCCTTAGTAAAGAAGCCCTCATGTTTAAAAAACTTATTGATTTAGTCCAGTTATTCTGTGTGTGAAGAAACTGAGATCCAGAGAGGTCGATGGTGTATCCGTTTCCCAGGCCACTTTGCACAGCTCTGTGCTACAGCAGGCCTCACTCGGTGCACCCACCCCTGGGTGCAGGCCCGTGTCAGCCTGCCTGGCAGAGAGGGCGTGGTCTGCCCATTCCCTGTCATGCAGAGGGTCTCCTGGGAGCGATCTCACCCCGTGGAAGGAGCCAAGCATCCCAAGCCAACCCAGGAGCCAGTCCTTGGTCCCCAAGCAGGGGAAACCTCTATCCAGGCATCCTACCTCAGACAGAGCTGTGGACAAAAGTCGACAAGCCCTTCTTTTAGAAACTGCTTACAGAATGTGAGCCGTGGGAAAAACAGCCCTTCCAGATGGACCACTTGGAATTCTTGGCATAAAACTATGGCTTTTCTGTGGCCGGGCCTGTTAAATCAGTAAGAGGATGGTAGCCCTTGGAGGGCACCCTGATACCTTATGGAAAACATCAGAAGTGGGAACAGTGCCCCAAGATCCTAAACACAGCTAACTTATGTTGTACGTATATGACACCCTCTGGGAAATCTCAGGAACACGGGGTAGTGGGGGCTCAGGGGGAGGGTGGCACAGAAGACAGAAGTCTTGTCTGAGCAGGCAGAAACAGTTTGAACTATTGCTGTGTATGTGGGCCCATCACTATCCCCAGAAGCTGGAGAAATTCTTATTTCACACAAGCCACACTGTCTGGCTAGTGGCTTGGAAAGAACTAGATCTCATGCTTCCTTGTCAGAGCCCACTAGTACATTTGACTCCTTACTGCCGTCCCTGACTCCACTATAAAAACATAAAAATAAAAATCAGGTACAGCTGGGGGCATGGTTGGGACTGGGGGCAGACCTTGATGCCCTGTATTATAGGAGCTTTTCAGAACCTGTTTCTTTTTAGAGTGAATATTCATCAATACACAGTTGTTGAAGTGTTTTGTTTTTCCAGTAAAATCTTTTTAAAGCTTCCTTACCTTCCCAAAATATCCTCACAAATCCACAGGTTTCTACAGTGAAGTCCCAGGGGCGGGCTAAGCTGTGTGAGAATCAGCTGCAGACTCACGTATGACCAGGCAGACTGCAGGCCCCCGCGAGGGATGGGGGACACCCCTGGGGGCCACTTGGAGGAGCAACCAAGACCCCTCCTGGGAAAGACCTCATTCTGGGTGTGCGATGGGGAACTTTTGTTCTTCAGAATTCCTCTAAGGAAAATCACAGAATTTGTTAGGAATGACTTGATGAGCTCTCTTGTGTTGAAGCCCCAGGTGGGTGCATTGGCTGGCACCAAGGCTTGAGTGTGCTAGAAGAGAGGAATTTGGATCCTCCAGAGGTCAATCCAAGAAGAAGGTGAGGCATAGAGGGGAGGAGGGAAGAGAGAATGCAGTGTGTTTCGCAATGTCATCCTCCTTTCCTCCCTATAGACACTGTGCTTAAATCAGACCTTCTCCTGGAGCCAGATGAAGGCACTGAGGTTTAGACCTGCATGGTGGCAGGAGTGGGGTGGAAGATGGGATTCATGTGCAGAACACGGACAGCACATGTGCCCTGAGGAACGGAACAGAAGCCCTTGAAATTAGTGGACATTGTGCCAAGAACCTGAGACCATCACAGGCCGTAGAGATGGCTGCGGTCCAGTTCCTGTATCTCTGAGTATATCTGGGTTACACAGGAAAAGAGAGAAATGAGCTTGGCTGAGAACAATGAAAAGGGCTGTACCATTCATATTTCTCTTCCCACACTCCTCCTGGCATCAAGGCCAGGAGAGAAGCAGCAGTTCAATAGCACGGTGACCCTGTTGGAGCCCACCAGCCTCCTCGGAGGCTCTGCGCCAGTGTCTCAGCTTCAGAGGAGGAAATCCTGGGTGACACCTCATGGCGTTTGAGATCCAGTGTGGGGAAGCCCTTGGAACTCTGGGCTGAATGGGAAGAATTTGAGAGGAGGTAGAAGTCCCCTAAATTTATAGGTGAGAAAGGAACAGAGGAATATTGCTTTGCTGCTGTTGTCGCTGTTCTCTTGTATGCCCAGCTGCGTGCTACTAGGGTGGCTCTCACCATTCTGGATGTGTTGACATCTTGGCCATGGAGCCACCGTCTGGTAGGAGTGTAGACCCAGCCAAAGTGCTCTGGGGATTTCGAGGAGTCAGTGACTGACTGACCATGGCCAGAGGACAAGAAATAGAATGACGAGCCACAACGTGGTGCTGGATCAGCATTGAAACACCTGTGTGCAATGGGTAAACTGCTTACTGCCTGAGATACTCAGGTGATGTCAGTAAAATGGGATCATAGTACCAATACCCCAAGGACCAGACCATCTCTGCTGCCTGCCTTCCTGCAGCTTTTAAGCTGCTGCCACAGACCTTAAGGGTGCTGGGTTCTTTCTGCCTCTAGCTTCATCAATGGAGCCCTTCAAAAAGAGCAAACGTAAATTCACAGTGAGTTTTGTGAGCCTCAATTTTTCTCATCAGTAAAGTAGAGCCAGTAACCCCGACCTCACATGTTTATTACAAGGATTAATAAGATAATGGATGGAAATGTACTTCACAAACTGTAAAGTGCTACCCACATGTAAAATATATTATTAGGTTGACCATATAAAATTACTAATATTCAACCATTTAGACCTACAGAAACGGCAATTTCACATGGGTCAATCTAAGACTATCATTTCCTGAGGTTATCAACATAAGGGGGCAAACTGTGCTTATTCAGATTTTAGGAAAAGGAGGAGTCTGGAAATGAGTCAATAGCAAACAGGATAGTGTCAAAAGCCTGGCAGCAGGGGAGAGAGGTGACCGTGACACCAAGGCCTGCCTTGTTGGCCCACTGGCCCCCAGACTGCAGTGGAATTTCAAGTGAGAGAGAGAGTGCATTCCTGGTTCCCTGGAGCAGCAGAATGAGTGAAGAGAGCCTTCGGTTCTGTCTCTTGTGTCAACATTAGCCCCACATGGCGCAGGGCTCCTTCTGGAGAACAAACCGAAGAGCCGTCACCCCCCAGGCAGAGCGAAGTCCTGCTGCAGGTGTGCAGGCATTTGAGAGAGAGAGAAAACACCTTTACCCGGATCTCTCGGAGCTCTGCACCAGATTCTGACCCATGACATAAACTTGTTGATTTGTACATTACAGCAGTTCTGGTTTTGATTTTGCAAGTCTTACTGAGGACATATGGCTCAATCCAGCTTTTATGGATGACTTACTGAATCAACAGCAGCAACAGTATTAGTAGCTAATTTGCCAAGTGCATTCAATGGTCACAGTGTTAAGCTCTTAAATGCAAAATTTAGGTTTTGGGGGAAAGACCCTACTGAGATCTTAAAGCCTAAAACATCTGTTTCTAGTACGTAGCTCACATCTGAGAACTCTTGTGTGAGGGCTTACCTGTTACTAAATAATGAGATAGCATGCCCAATGGATGAGGCACATTTGAATATACAGTAGCACTACTGGTTCCCTCTGTAGCAAATTCATCCCAGTCATTTCCAACCTCACAATACACATCCCCACATTTTATGTGACCAGATTTTTTAACCCTATATTAAACGTTACATGGGAATTTTACTGTGTTTTTCCTTCCCATGTAACTTTTTTTTTCTTGAAGAGAGGCCCCTTAGTTGATAAGAGGAAAAGTAACTGACATGGCGAAATTTCGACATTTCTGGTTTCTTAGCTCTAATAGCATCAGGTTAAAAATTAGAGTGTGTGCGTGCATGCGTGCGTGTGTGTGTGTGTGTGTGTGTGTGTGTGAGAAGGTCTTTTACTGCCTCTTTTGCAAGGGCTTAATTTTATGTCTGGTCTTAGTTCAACTTAAGGTAATCAATAAGCAGTCATAACTCTGCAGTATAAATTGCTTGCAAGGGATCGCATGTTTGCAATTCTTAATAATAGTATTTAATCTGAGGCCCAGACATTTTGTCTTGAAAACAAATGTTGGCAGCCCCAGAGGCGATTGACAAAATTTGTATGATTCAGGACTGAGATCTTGGGAATGTGATTTTGCAGCTTGGCATCCTAAATTTCTTTCCTCATAACTGCTGCCACTCTGATTTCCAGACCTTTCTATCTGACAGGAATCAATGGATGTCTTACAAGTGGCTCATATTTTAATGCTGGGTATCTTCAGTGACTTGACAAATGAGGAACGGTCTTAGAAATACTTCTTTCATTTTTATTAAAATAAGTATTATCTTCATGATATAGACGAGGAAACTGAGGCTTCACGAAACTAGGTACATTTCCTGCGAATTTACAGCTCTATCACTTTCTAGAATTATGTCAGTGCTTTGTTTTAACCATGTTACCCCTTGTGCTTAACGAAGAGCCAACGCAAAGCAGGCACTCAGTATTTGCCGAATAAATGAATGAAGTCATTGAAAGGGGCTGCCAGACTGGGAGGCAGAGAAAATTCCTTCGAGGTCCCCAGTCTAGCCCTTTCTCCCCCCGCCCCGAGAATGGGACTTGTTAGTTTTTACCTAGCCTTCTCTGCTCAGGGGCTGGCACCTTGAAGGGTAAGAGAGACTTGGACATTCTCTCCAGATCAGCCATGAAGCTTGGAGGTTAACATTAGGCCCACGAGTTTTTCTTGGTAAGAAGGTAGTTTCTTTTTCTTTTTTCCCTTCTCCTTATGAGGTCACAGTCAGAAGGGGTCAAATGAGTTCTCCATGGTTCTTTAGTAGTGGCCTTATCTGATCCCGAGCTCCTCCCCTGTCCATTTTCTGAGGCAGCGCAGTAATGAGGCAACACCTGCACTTGGGAAATTCCCCCTGTGCACTCACTCGACAGCAGAAGGGCTCACTCAGCTTCTCAGAAAAGTGGCCACCTGGGTGTCGACAATTTCCTGCTAGTCACTGGTGAGTTTAGACATAATCCCTCATGATACAACTAAAAAAAAAAATCTTGTTATTTTCCCAGAAACATGCCAGTACATGTGTGGCCTCCATGGTGGCCATGTTGCTGAGGACACTCGCTAATGTGACCCCCCCACCAACTGCCCTCGGAGCCCTTGCTCGTTATATTGTCTCCAGGGACCTCTTACCCTGAGCGGAGCACAATGGAATGACAGCCTGCAGCCTCTTAGCCTGGGCGTGATTCCATCTGATTCATGGTTTGCCTAGGGGCTGAGGGGCCAAGAGGGCTCGGGGTTAATTCACTCACCCAGCTTAGGTTCAAACCCCTCAACACGCAGAAATGGACTGAGTGGGTGGTAGTCAATTTAGCATTTCAACACACAGCTCCCCACCCCACCCAAGCCTCGTGGCTTCACAGGATGTCTGCCTGGAGAGAGCCAGGTGGCATCAGGGGGTTTAGAGCAACGCAGAACCCCGTAACCAAACTGTGCTCCTGAATTAATGAGCTTTTAAAAACTCATTCTTCTAAGGGGCTCTCCTTTCCTGAAGGGACATATCACTCCGCAAAGCAAAGCAACCCAATTGCACTGGTGGGTCTCGTCCAACCAACTACAAATGGATCTAGCTGAAGACCCAGCAGCTCTTTGGGACACAGATTCTGTTGTGTCATTGAAAGGGAACTGCCCTTCCCTTCTCTGAGCCTGGTTGTGATTGGGCCTTGAATACAGCTGAGGGATTGCTGTGTGTGTGTGTGTGTGTGTGTGTGTGTGTGTGTGTGTGTGTGTGTAATGAAAGGGATTCTACACCAGAAGTAATCAGGCCAGGTGGCTGTCACTACACTGAAGGTAGTAGAGTCTAATGGTTACAATCTAGTTCCAGAGCCAAACTGCCTGGTTTACATTCCTCCTCCGCCACTCACCAACTCCGTGAATTTGGGAAGCGTTATCAGTATCTCTGTGCTTCCCTTCCCTCAGTGGTAGAGGGAAGGTTCATCACATTTCCTAACACAATAGCTTGTCATGAGGATGAAATAGTTGATGCATGCGAAGTGTTCCGCATGCGCCAGGCATGCGGGAGGGACACGGTGAATATTAGCTACCATTGATGGCAGTTTGGTGCAATCACATATTTATACAGAAGGCAGAAATTAGGAGAAAGGAAGGCTCCATCTGTGCTTTGGGCTTAGTTTCCTTCAGCTTCTTGTGTCTCCCTTGATTCTCTTGGCCTCTTTTTGTCCCTGTCTCCCCACCCCACCTCACACCCCTGCGCGCCTCCACCACTGCCACCAACTGGATGTCAACAACAAAATCTGCCTGGAATAAAACGTATTTTTAAGTTGAGTATTAAGAGATTGGTGTTTTATTTGGCTTCATTTTCCCAGAAAGCTCTGACCACTGTTTAAGTTCGCTTTTGAGATCCTTACTTTACAGCACAGAGCTCCAAAGCAAACAGCCCAGGATTAATTCACCTCAATAGAAAGAAACAAGAAATAACTCAAGAATGGTGTGAAAACTCTTCCGGAATCCTGAAGGTGTTTCTTAGGCTTTGGAGAAGGTCACATTTTGCTTCATTTTTCTTTTCTCTCTGGATTTTACAATTGGCAGGAAGACTGACCCCCAGTACCACAAATGGAAACTTAAAACAGAATCTTCTGCTGGAGAAGCCTTGAAAGATCTTGTTCCTGGGCTTCCAGGCCTGAATTACCTTGGACAAAGTGCAGATAACCAGAGGTGGGTCAGCCAATCAGCAACTTGTTTTAGAGGGGTAAGCTAGAGCTCAGAGAAGCTAGGTGACTTGCCTAAAATTCCACAGTCATTTAGCAATAGGACCAGGACTGCAGATTGAAGTGCGGCGCTCTGCTTACACAATGCCACTTCTGACCTCTGCTGAGCAGCCTACTGCAGACCAAGCTGCCTCAGGGTGCTTGTATCAAACCCAAATCCTCCTTTCACTGGTTAGCACATTAAATCTCATTTTGTTCTGAAAGGGAAGGCCATGGAGCCTCCCCCCTCAGAGACTCATCCATGAGACCTGCCCACCCAGGAGTTAAGGTCATGTGCTCGCCACAGAAAACTTCCAATTTACTTTGCAGTGAATATTGTTCCTACATGATGTAAGAGTATGATATAAGGTCCCAAGACTCAGAGAGTCCCCCAAATACTGGGACCATGGAGGGAAGTGTAAAGTCCCAGGCAGGGTTGGACAAAGCTCGGGAAATCCTGAGGCTGCACACAAGCAGGACCCCGTAGGATCCAGTGTGCGTGTGTTCCCCTTTAAGAAACACGGTGCGGCGCAGTGGAAGGGGAGAACAAGTCCCAGCCCTGACACCAGCTAACAGCGTGACTTGGCTCTTCACATCTTTGAGTCTCAGTTTCCTCTCTGCAAAACGAGTGACTGGATGACCTCCGAGTCCTCTTTCAGCTCCAACAGCCTTCCTTATGAACCTAAAAGTGTATTGGTAAGTGACAAAGTGCTGAGATCTTACCATGAAAAAGACTTGGCTTCAAATTTTAGTTCCACCGTTGTGTGGTCTTAAGCAGGTAACTTAACTTCTCTAAGCATCAACATGTGCACCTGTAAAATAGAGAAAATGGTACTTTAAAAGGTCGTCGCAAAGATTCAGTGGCATAATACCTCAACAGTGTTCAGCCTGGTGATGAACAAATGTGAGCAACTGCTCCATCTACCATCTTCTTCATCATCCAGAACAAAGGTCTGAAGCCCAGTTAGATAACTCCTGCTTTAAGCTAAGTGTCATGACCTTCATATAAAGCTTATCAGAGTTGCAGCTGAACTATCTGATTTTGTTAGGACTAGGAAAATGCAGAGAACTCTGCTTTTCATCTGCTTGGGTTTGTTAACAACGCAAGGGTGGAATAGCTCACCGATTGGCTTTAGTTTGAACCCCCTGCTTAGTCCCTTGCTCTGTGAGTTCCAGCTTAGATGGATCCTCCTGCCTGCAGCCTTAGCCTGAAACCCCAGCATTCTGCCTGATTTACGCCAAATGGCATTTCCTTGCAAGACTGGAAGTGTTATTAAAGAATCCTGAGGCCAGGTAAGGACCAGATAAAAGGAAGCTTCATCTTGCCTGCACATCGACACCATTAAACGTGTTTTTGCAACAACCAAGCTGTCCGATGATATCATCAGTGGCAACTAGTCAGTGAAAATGGTTTTTAATTGTGACTTGAATGTGTTTATCAACTTCGCTTTGTGACATCAAGAAGACAGTAACAGAAACACAGGGAGAGGCCGTCCTCTGGGAAAACACTAGTGATCTGTGAGTGTGCAGGCCCTGGCAGATGGTCAGCTCTTCTCCTGAAGTCAGACTTCCAAGCCACCATGCAGCGTCACTGCCGCAAATGAAGAGTCTCATCTTGACATTGAACATCTTTATAATAAAATTACTAAGTGGCAACTAAAACCACAGGTTTTGAGCTAAAAAAAAAAATCTTGTGCAAGTCATTAAGTGATGGGCTGCATATTCCATAATAAAAACTCCACTTGAATTTGCACTGGGGCTGTACCAGGACCACTTTGGATGCTTTCCAGGTGATCTCGATCGCACTGAGATTTTTAAGTGCAGCCCTGAAGAGCTATTTAAAAATATTCACATATATCATAATATCACAGTAGTTACATTCCCACTTTTCAACATGTTTAATTACACTATTTTGCATTATGGTTTCCAGGATCTTCCCAACCCCCCTCATATTTGGCAACTCCACAGCATCTGTCAAAACAAATTAGCACTTTGGGTGGTAGAAATATATTTTTTATGAAAGCAGCAAATGTGTCAGTATTGGACAGAAGCGTAAACCTGATTTATTGGTTTGTTTTCTTGGGTTTCAGACCCAATAGGCAGAAGCTTTTGCAAGAATTTTCCATTCGCATCACCAGTGCACTTGCAAAATATGTAAAACACATTCAAATTCCGCCAGAAAGAGTCACTAATTATGATATGTATTTGCATATGTTTAATCACATATATTTTATTTCATTTTGCTATTTCTGCAGGGCCCTTCACTTCAGGGAGGGGGTCCTTGGCGCCGGTACCGCTGTGCATGCAGCGAAGTTCTCTCGAGCGAGCATTCTGCTGGCACGCTATTAGTTTTTGTGTTATCTCTTCCAATGAAATTTGAAATTTACAATTTTTAAATGATGTGTGTGAAATTATATGACTCTATTATGTCATAATATTATACATCCCAAAATATTGGTAAAGGGTTCTCCCCCATCATCACCTCCCCCCAACCAGAGATCAGAGCATTACTGAGAAAATAATGATTAACCTTTAAAATCAGATTGGCATTTCTTTTTTCTCCAAATCTAGAATTAATACGCATTTTTTAATCATTAGTGTAATGTTCAGGATGATACTTTTGTTCTTTTGCCTGTTGAACTGTTACGGCTGCTAGTAACCCTTCAAATTGTTTGCTTCATTCAAGCATTCTTTCCTGAATAATTCATTAGGCATTATTATCCAAGCGTGGAACCCCTCATTTAGCACTGCTGATCTTTTCCTTATGTGTAGCTGACAGGCAATCAAAGTTTTTATCAGTGCAGAAAATTTGCAATTCAGAAATGTAGTTGCAGCAATTAGTAGCTATCAGGTAGCATTGGAAGGACAGCTTCATAAAAAGACAGAGTTGAATGAGCTCCACTGATGTTAGCACAAAAGTAATGGGTAAAACTAACCAGCTGTTTCTAAATTTACCAAATGGAACATTCCCTTCTTCTCAGAGTGGAGGCTTTAATTAACTTGGAGTTCTGTGTGGCTTCCCAGAGGGGGAAGGGAGTGAGTTAGGACCCTTCCTTCACTTGGGGCTGGCTCGGCTCTCCTACTGGGTACCAACGGGAGGGGCTCTGGTCTTCCCTCTAATCCAGTCCTGGAGGCAAAGGGACAAGTGAGTGACACTTAGGGCAGAAGGGTTCCAGAGGAGAAATGCCCATGAAACGCCAGCCAAGCTCCCCGTTTTGGCATCTCAGATGGGGTAGCTCTGGATGCTATCACTTGTCTTACTCTTAAACTTCCGCCCCGCACCCCAATGACTGGCCCCCGGACCCAGACTGCGGCTGAAGCCAAAGGCTCGTGCCTTCATTCCTTCATTGGCTGATGGATTCATTCTTTTCTTCAGTCCTTCATTTCTAGTCCATGTTCATCCATTCATTTGTCCATGAGTCTGTTAGATTATTTATCCACTCGTGTACTTCTGTTTATTGAAACCTCAATGAAATGAGAGTGTGAATTCACCCATGGGACTCCCAGTTTTTCAATTTCCCCTGTGAGTCTGTCTGCAGGACTCCCAGGGTCGCAGCCCCAATCCCTCCATCAGAACCTGCTCTCAGGTCTGAGGGGCATGTTTACTCAAGAGGTAGAGTTCAACCCCTCTAGCAGGGGCTGTTGCTGGGCAAAACACTGGCTGTGCCGGTTAGCCTATGGGGGAGGCTTTCTGGGGTCTCCGGAGCCACAGCACGAGGGTCGGCTCTGCTCCATGTCCGCTTGAGGCTGCCGCAGCCAGGAGTTCATCCAGAGATGGTGGGGAGGCCAAGAAAGAGCGCTCTGTTCCCTATGTCCTACCAACCCCACGTGCCAGCCGGCTGCCAGGCTGCCACCCCAGACCCAGCGGGAGGGAGAACCCAGGCCACAGAGTAAAATCCCTGGAAGGCCTAGCTGGGTGACCAGGTAGACTGTGGCTGCCTAGTTCCAGATCTCCACATCTCGTCTCAGTTTCAACTTGTCCAAACTTGGGATCAGAGGCAGAAATACACAGTGCTTCATAGCTCAGACTTCGGAGTTAAACAGAGCGGGATCCGAGTTCCCTCTTTGCCGCTTACGAGCTGCTATGTGCCTCTTGAAACCTTCATTTTCTCATCTGTAAAATGAACTATTACTTTGTTCTTCATGGGGTCATTGTGAGAATTAAATAAAGGAAGAGCGTGAAGTGGCTGGTGCACAGGTTTGAACCAGAGTGCTGGACTCAAATCCTCACTCTATTCCTTATTTGCTCTGGTAACTGGGGCAAGGACCCTAACTTCTCTCAGTTTCCTCATCTGTAAAATGGGAGTTCTGATAGTACCTACCTCACAGAACTGTTCTAAATATTAAATAGATTAATATGTATAAAATTCTCAGAACAGTGTCTGGCAGGGTAAGTGCTACATGAGCGTTCCTCATTTTTTCAGTTATTATACCTTCAGGGGTTGGATAGTGTGTATCTAGTGGCAAACTTTTAATACATTTTCACTGAGCAAATGAACAAAAGTCCCTAGATATCAGACTTCCCAATCCCCGTATTTTTCAGATGAGACTTGACTAAAGTTAGGAACAGAAAAGTGACCAGATTCCAAATCTCTAGACTCCCAAACCATCTCCCTCTGCACTCACACTGGAGGGCATCTCATCCTCCAGCCTTGAAAGCTTTGCCAAGAAAGCCTCCAGCCCGCTCCGCCCACAGCCCCAGCTCTGGCCAGAATCTGTCCTCTCTTTTCTGTAGGAGGGCTGGCTGATGGAGGCACTGGAGAGCATCGAACAGGAGAGTGGTCTAGTTTCTGGACCTACCTGAATTTCCAGCAGGTCACCACCCTTATTTTAGAACTAAGACTTCAGGACAGATTAGCTCTGCTCTCCTTCTAGCTCAGCTGGCTGTGAGCTGGTGGGTCTGAGTTCCCTGCCATCTTCAGACAGCTCCGTTGCAGGGGAAGACTGAAGCGGGTCTCCTTCAGGGGATGCCACAGGCCACAGCTACTGTGGAACCACCTGGCCTTCTTGTATAATATTTAGTCTTGTTACCCAAGGCTTTATTTTGGTCTCATGAAAATAGCACTTCTGTATGCTTCCGTGTAGGCTTGCACTTTCATAGGCATAGTCCAGACTCACGATGAGCTGAGTCGAGAACCAATCTCCCAACTCCAGGTCGAGGTCATTCCCTACCATGTCACACTCCTTTTGGAAAGGGAATTCCCCCTTTGAATTTTGGAGAACCCAAGTCAAGAAGTGTTTCTTTAATAAACAGACTTCCAGAACATTATGCAGCCACTAAAATAGGTTTGTATTGGTATGGAAAGATGCTCATTGTTGAGTGAAAAAAAAAAAGCAGGTTACATAATGTGTGTGATATAATTACATTTAAAAATATATGCATGTTTAAAAGTCTAAGGGAATATTTAACAAATGATTAATGATAATTATTTCTGGGGACATATGATAATGGGGGAACTTTTGCTTAGACCTTGGTTCATACCTTTGTATTGCTTGTCATTTTTCTTTACAGAAAGTGTGTATTGCTTTACAATAAACAAAAATGATGCAGATTTGTTTTCAGAGAAGACAGTAGACCAGCAGGACCTGAGAAAATGAGGTTGCCTTGGTAAGCGTGGGTGTGTTATCGTATTTAGTTATGTCCCATTATGTGGTTTCCGGGAACATCAGATCAGGAATGGAGAGAGAGGAAGGTCCTGGGGGCAGGGATGGAGAGAGGCTTTTTGCTGTGGAAGGGGGTGTACATGGGGAGGGGCAGAGCTGGGTACCACACAGAGAAGCCCTCGATGACAGAGTGGGAAGTGCCCAACAAACGCTTATGTCTAAATAAGTTCCCCAGGGCATAGTTAGGCGCGTTCATCTCTGCCCACTCCTCTTCAGGCAGGAGGGCAGGGGTATGGCTGCCGTCGGGGGAGGAGAAGACAGAGACAGCTCAGGACCTGGGGCAAAGTGATGGGACGCATGAAGAATCGGGGTCCGGATGCCTTCAAGCAGCTTGGTACGTTGGTACAACCCTCTTGGAAGACAGTTTGGCACTTTTTAGCCATATCCAAATCTTCATACCACGCATTGCATGAATGATTTTGTTCTCCCCGCTAATGACAATTTCTTCTAAAGAATGTCTGTGGAGAGAAAAAATCTCACATCCTTTGACCTAGCACTTGGACTTCTAACAACTTGTTACATAAATACTCAGAAAATTGTCCAAGGATGAAGCAGAATAACAGCTAACACACACATACCACCTGATGTTTTAGGAACTTTACATATGTTCATTCATTTAACCCTGACAAAAATCTTAGGGGATAGGTGCTATTACTGTTGTTCCCATTTTTGAGATGAAGAAACAGAGGCACAGAGAGGTTAAATCTCTCATCCAACATTCCAGAGCTGGAATTGGAACCTAAGCAGCAAGGCTGTGGAGTCTGCATTCATTCATACTCACATGCTATACATTTTCTCAGCACTGGCATTTTTTTTAATTAAAAATAAAACTCTGGTGGGGGGGAAAGCTGTAGAAATCAACAAAGTGTCCACCCACTGGTAGTAAATTGTTTAAATTGTAGTTCGTAGCCCTGGCTGGTGTGGCTCAGTGGATGGAGCGCCGGCCTAAGAACCAAAGGGTCGCCAGCTCAATTCCCAGTCAGAACACATGCCTGGGTTGCGGGCCAGGTCGCCAGTTGGGGGCTTGCAAGAGGCAACCATACATGGATGTTTCTCTCCCTCTCTTTCTACCTCCCTTCCCCTCTCTCTAAAAAAACAAAGTAATTTTTGGTTCATTCACACAATGGAATAGCATGTGATTATGAAAAGGACTCAGGCGCTCAATCTACAGGTATGACAGGAAAAGAGTTCCAAGATATACGAGTAAGTAAAATAGAGTCTGAAGGGGCATGTACAATATAAATTTGTTTGTGTGATTAAGAAGATACATGACATCAATGGATTTGCATGGAATTCTCTTGACGTACCCACAAAGAAGCGTGATTGTCGTTACCTCTGGGATAAGGCAGAAGTAAAGGCCAAGGAGGTGAGTTTTACCTTTCTGGACCTTTGGAATATTTTTACTATGAATCGATATTACTTTTGTTATAGGAAAAAAATAGAACCACCCCACATTCATTAGGACAGCTACTATCAAACAAACAAGAGTTGGAGAGGATGTGGGAAATTTGGAACGCTTGTGCACCACCGGTGGGAATAAAAAATGGTGCAGCATTATAAAAAATAGCATGGTGATTCCTTAAAAAATTACAGATAGAATTATCATGTGATCCAGCAATTCCATATGCACCCGAAAGAATTAAAAGCAGGGTCTCAAAGAAATATTTGTCCACCTACATTTATAGCAGCATTACTTGCAATAGCCAAAAGGTGGAAGCACCCTAAGTGTCCACAGACAGGTGAATGGATAAATAAAATGTGGCACATACATGCAATGAAAGATTATTCAGTCTTAAAAAGGAAGGGATTTTTGACTCATGCTACAACAGGGATGAACCTTGAGGACGTTGTGTGAAGTCAGATAAGCCAGTCACAAAATAGGCAGATACTATCTGATTCCACTTGCATGAGGTACCCGGAAGAGTAAATTCTCGGAGACAGAAAGTAGAGTGGTAGTTGCCAGGGGCTGGGGAGGGAGAGAAATGGGGAGTTAGTGTTTAGTGGATATAGAGTTTCAGTTTTGCAAGACGGAAGAGTTCTGGAGTAGCGCTACACAACAATGTAAATAAAATTAACGCTAGTGAACCGTGTGCTTGAAAGTAGTTAAAATGGTAAGTTGTATGTTATGTCTGTTTTGCCACCATTTTAAAACAAACAAACTAGGGGTTTGTTTTTAGAGAGAAAACATGTTGTGTTTCTACTGTTATCCCCTAAGGGCTTAATTGTATCCCCTGGGGCCTTCTCACTTTCTCTCAGCTGCTCTGCAGAAAACACTATAGACGTATCCAGAAACTGAGGGTCCAAGTTTCAGCTATAACACAACCGTTCCTATTCGTACATTGCTCAGTGCAGCTTACTGTACTTTCCTCATTTGGTTCACGTTGCAATCCTGGGAGAAGGGCGGGGTGGACTTTCTGTCATTCCAATTCTGTGGGTGGGAACTGAGGAGTGACTTGTCCCCTGTCAGAGAAGGGGCTCTCCTAGTCCTTTGGCTTTGAATTCACGAGGGCTGGCCCTGAGAAGCCCTGGGAAGTGTGGGCAAAGGGGCAGAGAAGAGAAGGAGGCTCTGAAGGACCTGGGCAGCCCCGTGGCCCCAGTCACCCTGGGCCGAAGCAGAGTTCCTAGAGGGTTGGAATGGCTCCCAGCCTTTGTATTACCTGGACCAGCAGAAGCCCCTCACCCAAAGACTTAACAAAACAGCCAACTATCATCCATTGCCACTGCAGTAATGCCAACAGCACAATCCTTTCAACAGAGGAAATGTAGCTTTATGGAAAAATTACCGTCTTTTTCTACTTTTTCACATGAAGCCTGAAGAAAAGTATAGCAGCTGTCATCACTTGAGGACTTTTGGTCAATAACAGTTGTAAAGTTATTCACAGTATTTGTAACTGATAATGATAAAACCAATGATAAAACCAACAATATTGGGAAAGAATTTTAATTAATTTAGGATTCGAGGTTATCCCATATAATCGGTGAAATAATGCCCTCCCCACGATGTCCACATCCTAATTCCCAGAACCAAGGAATATGTTATATTACATGATAAGGGGGAGTTAAAGTTGCTAATCACCTGATCTTAAAATAGAGAGATTATCCTGCATTATTGGAGTGGGCCTGGTATAATCACAAGTGGCCTTAAATGGGGAAGATCGGGGAGGAGAGTCTGAACTGGAGCAGTGGCGTTGTGAGGAAGGTGGCCCTCAACTGACCGTTGTTGGCTTTGAAGGTGGAAGGTGGCCACAGACCAAGGAAGAGGGCAGACTTTTAAAGCTAAGACAGTCAAGGAATGAGTCTCCCATAGGGCTTCTAGAAGGAACGCAGCTCTGCCAACACCCTGATTTGGGTCCACTGAGACCCATCCTGGACCACTGTCAGATAATACATTTGTGTTGTCTTTCGCCACTAGTTCACGATAACTTGTTACAGCAACCATAGGAAACTAATACAGACTTCATGCAGCCTGCAGAAAAGTCTGGTGCCTACCTGCATCTGAGCATTTCATGTCAGTATCAGTTTTCAGGTTATTTAATAATAATTTCTTACTGGTAATGGCTAAAGCAATATGTGTGAATGAATTTTAAATGATTTTGAACAGTTTCAAGGTTCTCTAAATTGCTTCCCTAAATGGTAAAAAGAAAGGGGGTGGAGTTACAGGTGGGACTGAAAATCATGCTTAAGTCATAGCTGCCTTGCTTTTCTTTGCAACTGAGCAGTTACTTCGGGCTGAGCACTGTCCTCACTGTGTTATGTACAAATCACATTCACCTCGCACCCTGCAAACGTTCGAGGTGAATACTGTTAATACTACTGGTTCCCAGACTTGGGAGTTTAAACCATTTGCCCCAGGTCACGAAGCTGGTGAAGGGATGAAGCCAGGCTTTAAACTTGTCATTTCTATGACACAGCTTGTACGCGCATCAGTGCGTGGGGCATCCTCACGCTATCAGTCAGGTATGTTGTCACCCCCAGAGAAGGTTTTATGCAACACGGCGGCCCTGACCGGGCCACCGTACCCTGCCATGGTCATCAAGGAGTGGCAGTTTTCTCCCAGGTTACAAAAGAAGAAGGAGATGAAGAAGAAGAAGAAATTCTTAAAAACTTTAATGAAAAGGCATACAGGTGTGAGCAAAAGTAGGTTTACAGTTGTTCATATGGAAAATAATACAATAATTAATAATTAATGAATAATAATACAAGAATAAACTCACAATTATAAACCTACATTTGCCAACCCCTGTAGCTCAATTTAGCTTTTTCTCTGATACATTTTTCTTAAGCTTTTGTGACTTGGTTACTATTGATCAAGTGTCTACAGTGTGCCAAGCATTAGGTACAATGAAATACATCAATTTTTGTCATTTAGTCTTTACATCAGTATTGTTAGTCCCTTTTACAGAAATGGAAACTGAGACACAGAGATGTGAAGTAACTCGTTCAAAGTCAAACAGCTAATAAATTGGCAGAATACGTCCAGGGCTCTCTACAACTCCATGGCCCGATATAGTCACCAGCTGTAGATTTAAACCTCTAAACTTTAAACAGTAATGCTTTGTCATTTTCTGGAACAATCCTCACGACTGTCAGGCACTTGGGCACCAGCCTGCAAACCTCTAGTTTGAGATTTGCTCTTTTGGTCACCTGCTGTCCCCCATAGGCAGACGATTTGTCAGGACTGTCCTCCCAGTTCCCTTGGGCTATTATCCTGAGAATTCGGAGGTTTCCAGCAAGTCAGGGATTGGCTAACAAAACATTCTAAAGCAGGTGAGTCATGGCTGAGTCTTGCCTTTGGAGGAGGTCAAGCTCAAAGTGTGAGGGGATTCAAGGGCCTTTCCCTCTCTCTCCTTCCTTTCTCGCCCTGCAGTCAGGCTGTGCTCCCCAGATGCGTGCATGGTAGCAAAGTCACGGCTGTTCCAGCACATTAATGGGAGGGATTCTGGAAGCGATAAAGGCCAGAGAATGGAGGCACGAAGAGAAGCTTTTGTGTCTCCACGCCGCCGACCCCTTTGATGAGACAGATGCTTGGGCCGGGTCCCCCTTCTGAGGAATAGCTAAACGTCATTAAACAGCAGGGCAGCTTCCTCGGTGGCAACGGACAGCCCGCACACTGGTCTTCGCTGCGGCAGACGGGCTGGGAAAGAGGTGGTCTCCTGTCATCAAGCCCAGCGCTCCCCAGAGACACCAGCGCTGGTGTCTGTGACACGTGGTCACCTTGGAGGCTTTGATTTATGGTTGACTTTCAGAAAGGACAGCCTCTTTGATCCTGGCAGCCTGTCACCTCACCACCTTTTCTCTAGGTTGGGAGGAGTTCCCTTCAGGATCGATGAGCCCAGCCTGATCCCAAGACAGAACTTCTGAGAGACCCTTCTGGTGCAAATGGAGCAGGAAAGCTTGAAACGGAGCCCTTTCCTGGTTCAGCAGCATCCTAGGAGCGCTCTGCAGACGAGAAAATCCAGGAGTGAGATGCCCTCAGGAGCTGAATCTCAGTTCAACATGTGAAGAGGCTGTGTACCATCCCCAGGTTCATCCAGCTTTCCTAGGTTTACCCTGAAGCATCTGCCATCCAGCTACCTTCCCAGGCAGACTGCTTTTACAAAACAAAAGACATGACTTTTGCTCAGATCCTGCCAGGGAGTCTATATGAAGTTAAGGTGTGGGTTTGGGTAGGGTCAATTACTTTGACAAAATTGTAGATGTAGCATTATCTTCCTTGCACTGGAAACATCCACATGGAACATATGAGCCAATGAGAAATTAGCAATGGGCCTAATGGGTGGGTGTAAAGAAGGAAGAAATATGTATGAGCTATCTTTAATTAACTAGTAATTATTAGTATCATTATTATTAATAAAATAATAATAGCTGGTATGTATTGACTGCTTATCAAGGGTCCAGCACCATCCTAAGGACTTTACATGTGTCATCTCTTCAGTTCTTGCAGTAACCCTTTGTGGTTGACAGTCTTATCATCCTTATTTTATAGGAAAGAAAACAGAGGCACAGAGAGGCTGAGTAACTTGCTCAAGATTGCACAGCTACTGGGTAACAAAACTGAGCTTTGAACCCAGGCTCTTTGGGTCCAGAGTTCATATCCTAACCACTATGATCTTGCCCTAAAAACTGTGTAAGAGTAAAGGAAGGAGAAAGTTACCCCTCATAAAACAAGTTAATCCTACTCAGAGTCCAAATTGGCTGCATAAGTGAGTGACACATGAATACACACATTGTAAACCGAGAACTCATGGGGCTCTCACAACACTCATCTCCCGGGAGCCAAGTGACAGGACTAACCACCCCAAGCTTTGGGCAGGCCCTGAAGCTGGGGAGGCCTCGCTTCAGCCAGAGGCTTCCACCGGCCGAGCGGCCGGGAGGTGGCGCTGTGTCACTTTCCTACTCCGGAGCTTTTGTTGTCTGCGGGCTGCAGGCTGGAGGTGGGGAGGCTGATTTTGAGCCGAGCCTGTAGTTGGTTTCCCTGATTCGAAACCTCACTCTCTTCTGTCACTTCCTTCAAATGAGCTTGGAGATGTTCATCGAATGACAGTCCTGAAACCGAGCCAAGCAGTTCTCCTAATCCCATCTCAGGTTGGATTTGAAAAGGGTGTTTCCAAACAAGGAGCAGATGTCATCTGTCAGAGTTACACTCCGGCTGACCTCTGGCTTTTCAAAAGCAGGAAAGAAAAACACCCACACTCTCAGACACCTTGAAAGCGGCTTCTAGAGGGTGGTGAAGAAGACTCTGGTGCTCACTGAGCCATGAGCCCGGGCCCTGTTCACAAGGAGGTGCATAGCCTGTCCATCCACCAGGCTTAGCTGAATTCACCCTAGAGCATCATATCTCCCCAGGCCTGTGTGGGCTTGCCTGATGCTGGTCCATGGTGGCCCACCTCTTGCCTTTCTCTTTCCATAGAGCTGAGTTATAGAGGGCTCCGGGCACTGCTGGCCTGTGCAGACCAAATGAGCCATGTATCACAGGAAGGATCCGTCAGCATCATGATGCTCCGGGAAGGGGGGAGCAATGGAAAATAACCAGGGCCTCCTTGGCTTCCAGGTAAGGAAACTGAGGCCCAGGAAGAGGAAGTAAATGGCAAAGATGATAGATAAAAGGGAGAGTGGAGGCAGCTAGTTCCCAGCATGCCCCCGCCAGGACGATGGCCACTTTGGTAGGGTAAAGTTTTACCCCTGAGGCATAGTAGAGACATTAGAGCTTTGGATTCAGAAAAGGCCTGGGTTTGCATCCCAGCTCTTTAGGTTACTATCTGGTGACCCTAGGGAAGTCACTAAATGTCCCTGAGCCTCAGTTTCATCTGGGAAATGGGGACAATAATAGCATCTACATCATGGGGTTGTGGTGAAGAAAAAATGAGACAACATATACATAGGAGGTGTCCAACATATGTTTCCTCAACCTTTTTTGGTGTTATTTTAAACCCCACAGATGCTCGCTTAACATTAGGTGAGCGCCATGCTCCGTATCCTTCCCTCAGACCACAGGCTACTTAAATCTTGACTTGTTAAGGTGGAGAATTATCTCCTCTGTTCTTTAGATCTGGAAACTGAGCCAGCTGTAGGCACACATGGACATCCACATAGCAGGTAATAGGGGGTCTGGGAAGGCTCACCATTCTGAGACCGTTCTCCTATCTTTCTAAGGCACATCCCCTGGCAGCTGCAAGTCCTAAATGCTCTGAACAAATACTCTAATTTTGGTGCAGATCTTTCCTTTGCACAAAATCAAATACTGTCATGAATGTGTTGTGCTATCAGTCACTAGCACCTTAGTATGAATTTTTTCAATCAGATTGCTTTCTTGCTAATATTTGCATTTAAGAACTAGGCTTTTTCATGAGGGTAAGAAAAAGGCTAGAACACAAAGGGTGCAATTTTGAGATGATGCAGGAAGAAGTTTGAGGAGCAAGAGGTAGCTCAAGAGCAATGGGAAAGAAGGAACCCCATAAGGAAGGGTCGGGATCAGGAAACAAAGGCAGAATGGCAGCAGTTCCCTTATCTTCCTAGAAATTTTCATGAAGCAGATGTTTATGCAGGTGAGGTGACTCAGGAGTACCTAAAGGCTCAATGTCACACTTCCCCCCCAGAAAACCCACAACATTTGTAAGGGCCCGTGGAAATGCCCAGCCCTTAGACCTGACTCAAGAGACTTTCTTGACTCAGGTAAGGCATGTTTCTGGGGCCTGACTTGGAAGGAGACTTTCACTCCATCCACTGCTTTTTACTCTATGTCAGCCTAAGGAGATGAATTAAGATCCTCAAAAGGATCTTAGGCTACAGAAGTAAATAATACATACATATCACCTGTGCTCTCACATGGACACTTCTTCCCATTGTCTGAGAGGCCCTACGGAACCTGCTCCCTCACCACCACCACTGCCACTCCAGTCTCTCCTCACATCCCTTTCCACCTTGGCACTCCAGTCACACTGGCCTCATCCTGCCTCCCCCCTAATACCTTAAGCTCAATTCCAGCTCCGCCAGGGACGCTCTTCTCCCTGGTTTCCACAGGGTGGGCCCCTTCTCATCATGCAGGTCTCAGCTCAAAGGTGACCTCCTCAGAGAAGCCTGCCCTGACCTCTAAATCTAAGCCCACTGCACCCCACCCACCCCCAGGCCAGTCCCTCTGTCGCCCCACTTATACGCTGCATGGCAGCTCCTCATGGCAGCTCCTCGAGAGCGGAAGCTGTTCTCTCTCCACAGCTGCGTTCCAGCAAACAAAGATGAAAAACCCGCTCAGGAGGCTAGCAGTAATCTGAATGGATACACTTACCTCCCTCTCTTCACTCTCCCACATCTATTATCTCTCCCACTTGTGGGGTTTATTTTTTCTTTGCCTAAAATACGCTCTCATTTCTAAGCCCCAACTACAATTCAAACAGAAAATACATTGTTTCCTCTCAAGCCTTCCAGACCCCTTTCAGGGGTCCCCTTCCCCTGCCCAGTCCTGCCTCACCTCCCACTCACACCTCAGCAGCTTCTATGGACCTTCTGCCTTCACCCCTTGGCCGACGACATTCTCACAAGCAGGGCTGTCCCCAGTAGCCACACAGGCAGTGCACTACGTAACTCCAGGGTCACCATTCCCACAGACAAAGGTGTGGATGGCTCCCCCTGGAGGTGTGCGACTTGTACGTACCGGCCGCCTTGCTCAGCAGCCGTGGAGCTACTAACCATTTCCTTTAGTCAGTCTTCAACCATCTTGTTCCCTTGGCAACACAACACTGTCGATTCTCACCTCCCTGGCTTGATAAGGTGCTATCTCCCTCCAATGTCCCCTTCCTGGCCTCCTTTCCTAATTCCTCTGGCTACTTCCTCACCAACTGTGCGTATTCTCCCAGGCTCTCTGTTGTCTCCTCAGCCTGCCTCAGAGATCTCCACCCAGACTCCCAAGGTATCAACGGCCATTTCTACACAAATGGCCTGCCTCTTCCCTCTTCACCCCCACTTGACATGAGGGAGACTCCAAAACCCAACTCTACCTCACACCTAAGCTTCCTGGGGCCTCACTCTCTCTGGACCAGGGTTGAGGTCATGTAGGAATGTACGAAGAGACATGGTGCTGGGGGCGGTCCTCACATCCTTTACCTGACAGAGTCCTTCATCGAGACTCCCCCCCCCACCTCCATTACTGAACCTGGGCCTACCTCATGAATAAATTGTTCCTCACAATGAAGAATGACTGGTGAATAGGTGAGGAAAAACATCCAACCAAAACTGTCTCTGCTGGGAAAGAGACAGCCCGATTCCAGGAACTTCCCGGGTCACCGGTAGCATTTGCTGAGGAGGGAATCTGTCCATAGAGAGAATGGAGGGAGCCAGCTCTGACAGGTACAGAATAAAGATTTGGCAGCGACGGTGAACACTGCAGAGAGAGGGGGGAAACCCTGACAGCAGCCTGACCTGGTAGTCAGAGCCTTCTATTTACACTTGACTTCCAATGAGGATGGATGACAAGAATCAGCATAAGGGAAAGAAGGGGAAGGGAAGAAAAGGGAGGGGAGAGTTGCCTTGCACCGGCCCCCACCTGTCAAGCTGTGGAGAAATAGTTCCGGAGCCCAGAGATGGATCTGGGCCCTGCTGCCTCTGCTTTGGCAGAGGGGTGCCCAAGTCTTACAGACACGTGTGACCCTTAATCTGGGGGTCAGTGGCCTTGGATGGGAATGGGTATATTGCTCCTCAGAGACCAAATGAGATAGTCTTTGGAAGAGCGTCTTATTTCAGAGGCCTCCATGAAAGTCCATCCTGCTATACCTGAAGGCCGCAACACCTTCTCTGAATTTTCAGGCCTGTGGAGGACTGGAAGGAAGCTCTGGGTGTACTTTGTTTCCCTCTGGGTTCTCATGTGTCCCTCTCCAGAGATGGTGCCATTTCCCAGAAGAGAGTTGGCCTTTTATACCAAAATCCTGTTTAGAGTCTGGAGAGTCAACTCTTGCTATACCAGGGTAAGCCAGGAAACCCCCCACCCATGTGGGGCAGTTGCTCAGCTTGGACAGAGCTGGACACACTCCTCAGTGACCAGCACGAACCCGGGAATCCCAGTGAGGGGAAAGGACTTATTGGGACGGGAACATGCCCCATTCAGAGGACAGCCAGGCACCGAGCATGGTGCTACTCAGAGTGAGACCCACACACACCGGGCCACAGACTGTTACTGCACCGCAAGCGACAAGTACAAAAACCGATATTAAACAATGAGAGACTGTTGTTACAATCGGACATTGCTAGGACATGCACGTGCATCACCCATGAGCTCATCTCACTGAACTGGGTTGATCCAGGCCGGGTTTTGGCAAACTTACGTGGTAAGTTGCGCATGGAGGCGATAGGACCAGGTATTGATCGGAAACTTAAAAATCTGATGTATCACCACAGACAGTTTGAGAAATACTACTTTGGCCTATTAAAATCTCTGACAAGTACTGCCATAAAGAACCATTTACTATGTTAAATCTAATATTTTCCAAACTTATTTAAATATGAACTCCTTGTGGGGTGGGAAAGGGGGTGCTACCAGCGTACCAAGGAACTGCTACTCCTCAAAGTGCACTCTGGAGAAGCCACCCTGAATGGTGAGCATGGCAAATGGGTAAGCCCTTGGTCCAGAATCTCCACACGTTTTCCAGGTCACAGGTCCCGCTCGGTTAGATGAATCAGGGCCTTAGGTAACTACTCTGTTTGGAGTAACTGGAATAATTGAATGACTACTCCTGATGAGTTGGTATCTTGGAAGACCTCTTTTGCTGCCCCCAGGGGCTGGGTTTCCACCTGGGGTGGGGCCACAAGAACCACCAGCCTATTAACTCAAGCCTCTGGTTTTAATTGCGTTACAAAATGGCGCATCCAAAGTAACACAGAACAGCATGACCAGGTAAGTTGGTCACTGAAGGAGAGGTATTAACTCCTTCACGCCACAAGGGGCCCATTTACTGCAACCTGGAGCTGGACCAGGGCACCTGGGATCCCAGAGTTGGCTAACATCTAATCCTTCCCCCTTAGTCCTCTGTACACTATAAACATACACTTGTACATTCTCATCTTAAGCTTTATTAGTTATATTTACTACTTCGAGTGCCAAGATCTACAAACACTTCATTTTACTTTCCTTGTAGTAAGTGATATGCTGATAAATGCTTAACAACCGGCTCACTGCTGAGGCAGGGGAGCTCTGTTTTATAGCACTTGCCAATTTCTGTGGTGTAAATACTCCCACCATGGCCTAGTTCAAGCTGCCATTATCACCTTTCTCACTACAGAATTGAGAAGTGATCCACACAATCAGCTCAGGTTCCATAGCCCACCAAATTTGCTCCAGAAAATTGTTGCTTTAAATTTGACTCCTTCTTCATAATATTATAGCCTGATTTTTTGAACCATAGAATTCTGAGCAGGAAAAGACCTCAGAAATAATCTAGTCTAAATTTCCTCTTTTGACCAATGAAGCATCAGGCCCAGAGAAGTGCGGTGACTTCTCCAAGGCAACCCAGCAAGATGATGGCAGATGGGACTCATCAAGACCTTCTGGCTCTCTCATTCCTACTATGGTTACATTTAAACATATGGTTTTATTTGATTCTCAAGATAACCAGGCAAGAACTATTGTATCCATTTAATAGAAAGGGAAAATGATAAAAGTGTTAAGAATTACCCAAAGCCACTCATGGAGCTAATAAGTCAGAGTCAGGTCATTCTTACTTCCAGATCCTTCCATTCCATCAAAACATCTCCTCTCCACATTTCTTTGGCTAACAGTTGTCCCAATGAGACATGCTCTTTTCTGATTTTTCAGTTCCTAAAGAATCTTGACCAGCAAAAGTCAAAGATGGGTGCGTTTCTTTGTTGATTTCTAGACTGTTGCTTATTACTTCTCCATTCTGAGTATTGCTCATAGATGGTTTTAAAGATGTATCCATGATTTAAGTTAGGAAATATGCTAAGCTGCTATAGTAGAGATCACACCCACCAATGCAGTGGCTGAAATAATACTGATTTTTATTTTTCTCTACTTCAAGTTCAGGTAGAGAGTCTAGGTTTTTATGCTGACTCAGTAACATCAGGGATGCAGACTCCTTCTGCTCTGTTTCTCTGCTCAAAACATGGCCCAGGCCCTGGCCACGTGGCTCAGTTGGTAGGGTTGTGCTGTGCACCAAAAGGTTGTGGGTTTGATCCCCAGTCAGGGCACATACAGCAGGCAACTAATCAATGTTTCTCACATCAATCTCTCTCTCTCTTTTTTTCTCTCTCTCTAATCCCTTCCTCTCTATCTAAAATCAATAAATGTATCCTTGTATGACAATTAAAAAAAAAAGAAAACAAACAAAAAAAAGAAAATGTGACCTAGAATGGCTGTTCCAACTCCTTGCCTCATATCCATGTTCCAAACAGGAAAGAGGGAGGAAGTGGAAGAAGGATAGGGATGCTTCTTTCCTTTAATTGCATTCCCATAAATTGTACATATCACTTTCACTCACATACCATTGGCAAGAAGAATCATGTGGCCACACTAGCCAAGAGGAAGGTTTGGAAGTGTAGTTTTTACCTGGGCAGCTATGTCCTCAGCAAAAATTTGAGAGCTCTCTGGAAGGACAAGAGGATAATGCATAATGAGAATGCATAATGAGAACTAATTAGCCATCTCTACTATGATGCCTGAGATGCTAGAGCTGGAGGAAGAAATGCGGATTGGAAGGAGGAGAGAAGGCAGATGTGGAATGTAAAGGCAGCCACACAACCCTGTGGGAAAGTCCAGTGCAAGGAGAAGAATTATAATCAGCTTGTGTCCTCTTTGGGTCAAATGCCTGGCTCACCCTAACAAGTCTACATAATTTAGGAAGTGTCTGGTGATACGTTCTTCAAAAATTATTTTGAATGAGATGTTCAGAGGGTTTTCTTCTGGCTGCATGGATGTCCAGACTTTCTAAGATGTGATTCCATCTTCAGACCACATTACTCAGGACTGTAAATGTCGTTGCCCTGTGGGGACAATGACCAGGCAGGTGACTCCGATGCTTTAACTTCCGGTTTGTGGAGTAAGTTGAACTATACATGTTATGTTATTGCCCGTCTATCTTCTAGGAAGCAGCACTTGGTTTTGTGTTTTCCGCCCACTTGCACCCCTGCCCTGGCTTCTAGCCACCTTCACAGAGGCCATCACTGGGGCACTAGCAAAAGGCCTGGTGAAACAGAAACCAGAATAAGAGGCCACACAACTTTCTTGAGTCTCAGGAGTGACCTGAGGTGTTACCTAATTAAAGGGACCACACCTCCCAGGGCATCCTATTTCCTGCCTGAATGATGAGAATCTCTACACCTGCCCTCATCTAACCTGAAGTATAAGGACTCAGGTGAAAGTTCCAGATACTCTTCAGAGGAAGAAAGCAAAATGAGGATTCCACATCTCTGAGAGGGGTTCTTTGGGATTTTGCTATTGAATTACTTACTCCTCTGATACTTTTGAGCCATCAGACCAGAGGCTCAAGGTCTGGAAAACTGCTTCCTTTTCTGCTTTTGATTCTCCTGAGCTTTGCAAACAGTCCCAGGGCACATGGGTCGGCAGCAGGGTTGGCAGTAGGCAGGCTCAGGTGGTCCCCCAGGAAAACAGACTCTGAGTGCGTGGAAAGTCACGTGAGAGCAGACCACAGATGTCAGGAGTACCTCCTGCAGGTGTTTGTGTTCATACACTTTCTCCTCTGCTCCTTAACAGAACCATGTCCGAATTACCTGTGTGTCCCTTGGGTCCCCCAACACAGTGCCTGGCACACAGGAGGGGACTGATACTTCTGGATGCATCAGTGGCCTCTTTTACTCTGCCCTGAGGTCTGATTTTACCTTTTTAGTTTCTTTCCTGACAGCGTTGAACTTCACTAAGCTTTGTGCTCCTGGAAAATGAAGACAGTTAGGAAATCTCCTCCTACCCCTCTTCTGCATTGCAGGAAATGGCTGACTCTGAAGAACCATTCTTCCCCATGTGACTTACATGAGACTCACAGATGATACCCTTGATCGTCTTTGACAAGGCCCGACGCAGACTGTCCACATCCTCCCTTTGTCTCATACGTGATCAGCTGAACTGTTTGTCCCCACTGACCACTCGGCACAAAATGCCCACTAACTTGACTTGGCCACATTGAATCAGGGGTCTCTTCTTCTTCCAGATCCCTGAACTTGGGTCACCCTTGAGCATTAGAATGTAGAACCACTCTTCTGTAATTTAACGCCCCCACTAGAGAATCAGCTGACCTCAGGGAAAAACATTCCCTGATCAACTGTCACATAACACAACTCACTCATCCCAATCCCCAGCACTGGCTCTTTCTAGCTTTACTTACTCTTTCCTATAAAAGCAAATTCCTTCCTTCCTGACTATTGGTATGCTCACTAACCTCATGGTCACAGCCTGCTCCTTATTGCAGTAGCCTGCCTCCCTTATTGCCATTGTCTTTACGAGTGTCTCTGCTTACCTAAGTGCAGACTTCTTTTCAGATACCCTCTGCTTCAGTGCCCTGGGCCTCTGATCTTGACCTTGGCCTTGCAACCCTCTCCCCACCCCCAGTTCCCACAGTGAACAATGCTTTTCCTCGGGACTTGTCACTGTCTATATTTCCTTCTCCACAATTTTAAGAGTTAGAATGTTTTCAGAGAATGCTGAATAGAAGACATGATTCCGAATACTCAACAACAAAGCCTTAGGCGATAAAGACATTTCATCATCTCACACCCAAAAAAGAAGTCTGCAGGTAATGTCACTAAGAGCCCATGATCCATTCACCCACCCTCTCTGCCAGCCATGTATATTCGATTGCTCACAATTACAGAAACAGTCAATCTATGCCATCAACACATGGTATCATCCAAAGCATGAAGGAAATAAAGGGAGAGAGAAAGCTTTTGTTGAGGGTCACTCTCTTTATCATGGAGGAAAATATATTCAGAAATCCCTTAGGAGATCTTTTTTAACATCTCATTGACCAGAGTTGGTCACATGGCCACCCTAGATACAAGAAGGTGAGTTGTAGGAATTTTCTGCATCAACTATTGGTGGTGGTGGTCTCTGACAGTGGAGAAGGGTTGGGGGGTAACTGTTACAACCTTTAAGACTTGTTCTACACTCCAAGGAATCAGTTAGCCAAGCTGACAAATGAATTCCTGGGATGATGGACTGGAAGGTCTTTCCCTTTTTAGTCTGCATGACAAAATCAAAACTTTTCTGAGTGCAGTGTCCTACATGTCTGTACAATACCTCAGTAAAGATGTCTGTCTCAGGCTGATACAGTGGTCAGATGGGATCTCAGAAAATGTTCAAAGAAAAACCACTCAGGAGAGCATATTCTGCAATGCCTCCATTTTTCCATCTGTAAAATGGGGCAATAATACCATTCGCAAAGGGTTACTGGGAGGGTTAATGAGATGGGGCTATACAGTGCCTATTGCAATTCCAAGCACATGGTAAGGGCTGAGTAGAAGCCAGTTTCCTCTTTCCATATAAGGGGAACAAGCCTGAACCTTAGCCTCAAACAGGCCACTCTGCCTCCAACTCAGAGCATAGTAACAGACAGCAGGGAGAGCTCTGTGCATCCCTCTGCCATCCTGGAGAGTCTTTTTCCCTCGGTTCAATCCTACCAGAATGCATTAAGTGCCTGCTCTGCATGAGGTTCTTCCCAGGGGGCTGGAAGGAGATGTCAGATGGCATCTCTGCCTGGGCTGAGCGTGTATCCCACCAGCAGGAGCACCAGGATGAGAGTTCACGTAAGTGTAAAGCAAGGCAGACATTTGACAGTCTGGAACCTGCCTCATTACCTCTAAAGGCTCTTTTGCATAGCAGGGAGTTAGCAGGATGTGGTTTTCATAGACCCTAAAGTGGTGATTTCCATATTCAGTAACTTTGATTATTTTCCTTGAGGAGATAAAGCCCTTTGGAAAATTCTAATGCATTCTCTTTGCCAGGCTTAGAGAGCTGCTTTGAACACCCCAAGGTAATCAAACTACTTCTACAATGTTAGTAATCAAAACAGCATGGTACTGGCATAAAAACAGATACATAGATCAATGGCACAGAATAGAGAGCCCAGAAATAAACCCATGCTTTTATAGTCAATTAATATTTGACAAAGGAAGCAAAAACATACAATGGGGTAACGATAATCTATTCAATATATGGTGTTGGGAAAAATAGTCAGAAATGATTTTTACTACCTTCTTATACCATACACAAGAATAAACTCAAAATGGATTAAATACTTAAATATCAGACTCAAAAACATAAAAATTCTAGAAGGAAACATAGGCAGTAAAACTTTGGGCACTTTGCACAGCAGTATTTTTTCTGGTATATCTACTTGAGCAAAGGAAACAAAATAAAAAATAAACAAATGGGATAACATTAAGCTAAAAAGTTTTTGCACAGCCAAGGAACTCATATCCACAAGATGAGAAGACACCCCACTGAATGGGAGAACATACTTGTCAATGATACATCTAATAAGGGGTTAATATTAAAAATATATAAAGAACTTACATAAGTCAACACCAAAAAAATCCAGTTAAAGATGAGCAAAGGATCTAAATAGACACTTCTCCAAAGAGGACATACAGATGGCCAATAGCCCTATGAAAAGATGCTCTATGTCACTAATCATCAGAGAAATGCAAATTAAAACCACAATGAGCTATCACCTCACGCCTGTCAGAATGGCCATCATTAATAAATCAACAAACAAGTGCTGGCAAGGATGTGGAGAAAAGGGAACCCCGGTTGGGTGTTGGTAGGAATGCAGCCACTGTGGAAAGCGGTATGGAGTTAACCTCAAAAAATTAAACATAGAACAGCCTTATGACCCTGTGATTCCACTTCTGGGAACATATCCAAAGAAACCTGAAGCACTAATTTGAAAGAATATGTGCACCCCTATGTTCATTGCAGCATTATTGACAAGAGCCAAGTTTTGGAAGCAGCCCAAGTGCCCATCAGAGGATGAGTGGATAAAAAAGCAGTGGTACATTTATACAATGGAATATTACTCAGCCATAAAAAAGAAGGAAATCTTACCTTTTATGACACCATCGATGGACCTGAAGAGTATTATGCTAGGTGAAATAAGCCAATCAGAGAAAGACAAATATCAAATGACTTCACTTAAATGTGGAATCTAGTGAACAAAGTAAACCAACAAACAAGATAGAAAGAGACTCATAGCTGTCAGAGGGGAGGGGATAGGGGGTGGGTGAAAAAGGTGAAGGGATTAAGCACAAAAAGGAAAAAGAAAAGAAACTCATAGACACAGACAATAGTACGGCAAGGGGAGACAGGAGGGGAAAGGGAGGATACGTGGTGATGGAAGGAGACTTGGCTTGGGTGGTGAACACACAATACAACATACAGAGGGTATATTACAGAATTGTGCAGCCGAAACCTATATAATTTTATTAACCAATGTCACCCCAATAAATTCAGTTTAAATAAATAAGACAAATTTTTTAAACAGCAAAAACTGGGGCTTTGAAAAAAACCAATAGACCAGACAAATCTTTGGCAAGATTAAAGAGAGAGAGAAACTATATAAACAATTAGGAGTAATCACTAAGTTAAACATAATTTGTTATGTAGCAGTAGAAAATCAGAGCAGAGCTTTATGCAACAAAACTAAAGTAATAAACCAAATACTCAAGTTGTAAAAGAAGAAAAAGAGAAATGATAAAAGTCCTAAATAAAATACTGACAAACTGAATCCAGTCATGTATGAACAAAGACAACACGTATGGCCACACTGGGTTTATCCCAGGAATGCATTATTAGAACTTTGATTAACAAAATGCCCCCCATTAACAACAGTTTAAAGGAGAAAAATCATATGATCATTTTAGTGGATGCAGGGAAAACCACCAAAACATCCATTTAGAATTTTTTAAAAACAAAAAACTTCTCAAACTAGGAATAAAAGGGAACTCCCATAATCTGATAATAAACATGTTGAAAAAGAAGGAAAAATTACCACAAATATCATTCTTAATAGTGAAATGCTGAAAACATCCCCTTTAGGTTGAAGAACAAGACGAGGATGGTCATTTTCAACATACCTATTGCACTCGAAGGCATCATTCAGCAAAGTAACAGCATGACAGACTGGAAACAAAACGAAAACTGTCATATCGCAGATGACTTAATAATTGACTTAAAAAACATGCTAACTCACAGAAATTTTAGAATTTGAGAGTTTAGCAGGGTTTCTGGATGCAAAAACAATATTAAAAGTCAATTGTATCTTTAAACACCAACAAGTTGGAATATGTGATTTTTAAAGATCCAATTTACAATAACAAGAAACATAGAAAATAGATACATAGAATGATCAGGCAAATGTAAAATATTAACATTTGGAAATCTTGGGGCAAATAATTTTTTTGTACTAATTTTATAACCTTTCTCTAAGTTTGAAAATATTTTAAAATAAAAACTTCTATCAGAAAAAAAAATTTTCCTGAAGAGAATAAAAGAAAGTTTGAAATGGAAAATATATTTACAACACATGTAACTGACAATACCAAGAAAGCACTCTTCCAAAGATAAAAAGAAAACCCAAAGAAAAATAGACAAAACGGTTTAACAAACATTTCATAGAAGAAGGAAGTACAAACAGCCCATAAATAGATGAAAAGATGCCTAAATGCATTAGTCATCAGTAAATGCAAACTAACGTCATAATAAAATACTATTTTACACTCACCAGAATGGCAAAAATTTGCAAATTGGTGAACATCAAGATGGAGAGGTTGGAGGACAATAGAAACTCCCGTCCACTGAATACGGAATTAAAATTCGTGCAGTCCCTTTGGCAAACACTTCGGCATTATCGAGCAGAACACACGCGCACGTTGGAAGCTCGCAATTCCACCGGAGGTGTTTGCCCTAGAAAAGCTCTTACACGTGTGCGCCAGCAGATATACAGGAGGACGTGCACAGCAACACTGCTAGTACGGCCAGGAACAATCCAAATTCCCATCAGCAATAGAATGGATAAATAAACTGTGACATATTCATACATTGGAAAACCATGTAGCAGGAAAATTGAATGAACCACAGCTGCATGAATCCATCTGGGCGAATCGCTAAGACATAATGTTAAAGAATTAAGCCACCAGAGAGTATATACTGAATCATCCCATTATACATGAAACAGGCAAAACTAAGTAATATATACATATACCGATAATAAAGTAAAAAGAACAAGAGACCTCAAACAAAATGGGTGGTAAATACATGAGTCTTTTATCATTACTCTTTAAACTGCATGTATATAATATGCATTTTTACAGTTGATATGTTTCACAATTAAAAAAAAATCTATGAACACATAAAGTACTGAGGACGATCACCCATGAGGTTGGGAGTTTACCTCATTTCTGTCTGCGGCCCAGGGTCAGAGGGCCAGGCCTGTTGCAGCCACTGCACACTCACTGCCTAACTTTTCCAAGCTGGGAAGCAGACAGCCCTGTCTGCATACCAGGACAGTTAATGAGCATTAAATGAAGTAACGGACAGATACAATACCTAACATGCAGAAGGCTTTCTTTCAATAGATGGTAGTTTTTTAAAAAGTGGCAACCCTAGTAGAGTGCCCAGAAACTTTATTTTTTTTTTAATGTTCTATTGTATTTTTTCCCATTACCATTTAACCCCCTCCCTTCGGCAATTACCACACTGTTGTCCATGTCCATCGGTCCTTTTTCCTTTTTGCTCGATTAACCACACTGTCAACTACTCTCTTCCTGACGATATGGATACCAACCAACCAGCAGCTCCCCCACGGAGCCCTCCTCGTTCACAGGGATTTTGTCTGGGGGTGTGTGTGATGGTCCTTATTTGCAGAGCCGTGGCTCCCACCAGGCCCTGCACCTTCAGCTTTCCAGGTTCGCCAGAAGGGTTTCTCTTACGTTAGCATCGCTGTGGTTCTACTGAAAGGTGCCCCAGCCTATCCTTTAGTCTTATTTTACAAATACACACTGGGCTCCTGGAATCGTACCGCATTAGCAAGAAGTCACAGCAATGGTCCTTAGTGCTTCACCTCCAGGGGGAACTTTCTCTTTCAAAACAATTTTAAAAATTCTTCTACACTTGAAAATTGAACACATGCAGGCTGAGCTGAAGCCAGAGTTGCCTTGGAAAGCGAAGTTTCTTTGTTAGCTTTGACCCCAGAGCACTGGCTTCAGGAAGGCCAGGATGAAAGGTCAGTTGTTCTTTTTAACCGTGTGACTGCCCGGTTAGACAATGCGAGCCCCTCAGGACCAGGAGGGTATCTGACTCATTTCGGCATCCCTCATGCAGTCCTGGTATAGAGTATAAATGCTCAATGTAAGCTTCCTGAGCTGGAATCAATTGCCTGAGAAAAATGCTTATTGTCCAGCGTCTACAAGCACATCCAGAGAGCCATATGAGGGGCAGCAGCAGCTTTTTACATCTTTACATGGTACCTGGCACCATGAACAAATAAATTGCATATATATTAATTAATTAATCAGTTGGTTGACTGGAGGGTTGGGAACACTGATTACTTGCACATGGAAATGAAACAATGCACCATGCCAGCTGAAACATGACAGTAAATGGACTTCCCTGGAGTCTGAGTGAAACGGAGTGAGGGTCCTAGTGCTGATGTCTAGAATGAGGAGTCTCTACCTGACTTTGCTACCTGTCTTTGGTGAAAATGATCTTCCAGCAGTCACTGAGGGGCCTTGTCAACACTTTTAAGTCATTTCTATGTTATAAGAACAGCCTCTGTTCATAAATCCCACCCTCTTCTCAATATCAGAAATCCCTAATGAGTCAGGAGCTTTGGAGGGCTTATTAGCCTCAGCCTGCTGAACTAGACTGAGCTGAAAATCACTGTCCCTGTTAAGTCTGAATCAACAGGGAACTCCCCTGATTTTCAACTCAGACTGAAAACCACAGTGCTGGGTGGAATGCGGTAATTAACTCAAGTCTGTGGGGGTGCACCCCCAAAGCTGGAGAGGGTTCAGCTCCCCCATGTGTGGGAGGGACAGGTTTACAAATGAAAATTAGAGTACTGTTACCAGGTAGCAAATGCGCTGGGCAGCCACAAAGAGCTGAAGGCTACTGCCACCACCAGATGTCTTTCTGAAGATGAGTAATTTGGGGTTGGAGATTTGAGGTCATAGTTCTGATGGTGACTCATCAGAGAAGGAGCACAGCCCAGTGGAACTCAAGGCTCAGGGTGGCCGCTCACTTGCTACTTGACCTTGAGCCAATCACTTCTTTTTGGTCTGCCATTTTCTCCTCTGTAAAAGGAGGAAGCTAGGGGAGGTTTTCGCAAAACCTCTTCAAGTCCTGACATTCTACAGGGTTCTTATTTTTCATTCCTGCCTGTCACCTGAACAGGTAGGAAAGAGAATAATGACCAGTGCTGGGATTACCCTGGCAGTGGTTCTTTTGAACAACTAATATGAGCTTGTTTCCTGTCACTTGTGAGGCTACTACTTAATTGGGGTCAAGTTATTTGAGACTGTTTTTAAAAATTTTTTTAAATATTTTTATTTAAATTTTTTTTTCTTTTTTGCCCTGGCTTGCGTAGCTCAGTGGATTGAGCGCAGGCTGCAAACCAAAGTGTCCCCGGTTCGATTCCCAGTCAGGGCACATGCCTGGGTTGCAGGCCAGGTCCCCAGTGGGGGCCATGTGACAGGCAACCACACACTGATGTTTCTCTCCCTCTCTTTCTCCCTTCCTTCCCTTCTGTCTAAAAATAAATAAATAAAATTTTAAAAAAAGAAAATAGTTTAAAAAAATAAATAAATAACATTTTTTAATGTTGTTCAAGTACAGTTGTCTCCATTTTCCCCCCACCCCAGCCATCCCTACTTCCTATCCCTGGTACTACCCACCTTTGCCTTTGTCTATGTTTCCTTTATACATATTGCTTGGTGACCCTTTCCCGTTTTTTCCCCCATTACCTCCTCCTTCCTCCCCTCTGGTTACTGTCAGTTTGTTCTTTATTTCAATGTCTCTGGTTATATTTTGCTTGCTTGTCAGTTTTGTTGATTATGTTCCACTTATAGGTGAGATCATATGGTATTTGTCTTTCACCACCTGGCTTATTTCATTTAGCATAATACTCTCCAGTTCTATCCATGCTGTCGCAAAGGGTAGGAGCTCCTTCTTTCTCTCTGCTACGTAGCATTCCATCATGTAAATGTACCATAGATTTTTGATCCATTCATTTACTGATGGGCACTTAGGTTGCTTCCAGCACTTGGCTATTATAAATTGTGCTGCTATGAACACTGGGGTGTATAGATTCTTTTGAATTAGTGTTTCAGGATTCTTAGGGTATAGTCCCAGCAGTGGAGTTGCCAGGTCAAAGGGCAGTTCCATTTTTAGTTTTCTGAGGAAATCCCATACTGTTTTCCATAGCGGTTGTACCAGTCTGCATTCCCACCAACAGTGCCCAGGGTTCCCTTTTCTCCACATCCTCACCAGCACTCATTTGTTGATTTGTTTATGATGGCCATTCTGACTGGTATGAAGTGGTATATTTGAGATCATTTTTGTCTGATTTCTTATGGTGGTCATATTGGTAAGCATTGTTTGAAAATTTGGGAATCTCACGTGCCTCTCTGTTTTTCCCCAAACTGAGAAATCTGACTTGTTCAAATTTAACTGGGCAAAATGTCATATGTAGGAAAACCCATGAATAAATTGAATAAATTAACCTAGTTTCCTCTAGTACAGAAACTGTATCTTACTCAGTTTCTACTACCCACGGCAGTTCTTGGCATATAATATGAGCCATCTGTTTAGTCAACAGATATTCAATGAGCACCTACTACATGCCAAGCAACTTGCAAGCCGTGGGGATACAATTATGGATAAGACAATGTCCTGGGACTCAAGGAGCTCCTGGCCAAGTAGGAGAGACGGAGAGTAAACAGACAAATGTGATAGGCCATGGATAGGAGAGGAAAAAAACAGAAATGACAGAGGGTCATTTCTTGAGGAGTCAGGGAAGCCTTTGAGGAGGTGACACCCAAGCAGGCCGCTAAAGCTTCAACAGGAGTTGCCCAAGCAAGGAGCTCAAAGTGCTGGAACTTTCCCACTGAAGTGTAGCATGGCAAGAGGAGGGCTTGGAGGAGGGGAAGAGAGAGAAGCAGAATCCAGTTCATAAAGGGCCTTGATGTCTCATTAAGGAATTGCCTTATGGGCCGTGTGCAGCCAGCTGTAAGTTTTAAGCAGGGAGTAAATACATGTGCATTGATTAATAAATGTTGGTGTATTTTTTCACATGGAAATTTCCTCATCTAAAAATACAAGGGTCGCATTAGATGATCACCAGGATCTCTTCCAGTTGTGACATTCTGTGAATCTCTAAGTTTCCTCTCTGATTCAGGTCAAAGTCTCCTGATATTTGTCTCCTCTCAGCTGCAGCAGAGGTTGCTCGGAGCAGAATAATGGAATCAACAGAGCACGTGGTCTCTCTCTCCCCCCTCCACTAGACGGATAAACACGTTCCATTACAGAGGATGAGACGCTTCCTTGTGACCAGCCTCACACCAATCCATCCATCAGCCTATTAACAGTGGCTGAAAGCCACTTATCAGGGAGACTCCTGCCCTTATCACTGTCACCGGCTGCAAATAAACATCGACTTTATGCTGAGTTCCCATATTTAACCATGTTTAAGTAACTACTGATACTTTCATTACATGACCTTTGCACTTCAGAATTTAAAAGCAGACACACGCACGCAGCTCTCCCACGAAATAGAAACGCCTGGGTTGTTTGGGGCCTTCTTGCTGTTTGTTTTCAAAGGAAGGAAGCTTCAAAGTGAATTCCACAGAACACAAGGGTCTCTTGTACTTGAAAATCAGTATCAACAAGAAAGAGATCAGGATGATGTAGTTTCATTTTTCTTTCCAAAGGTCGGTGCCTCGTGTAAAAGCTGTAACGCATCAATAATGGATGAGAAGCATAAATGATATATCAAAGTCAGCAAGCACAGTTCTCTGAGGAGCAGAAAAATCTTTTTTTAAAAAAAACTAGATTTCACAATACAAAAGCTTAATACCGCACACAAATTTATTACTTAATGATGAAAAAGAAGGTTGATCTAGACTGAGCATGAATTACCAAGCACATATTAAGGGCTTAGTGGTATGGGTGCAAATTCGGGGCCTCTAGGTTAAAAAAAAAATGATTTGGGATAAATTTATCCCTTTGAAAAGAAAATACTGTAATATGATCTTTTTTCGGTTAAAACACAAGGTGTTGATAACATGTCCTTCTCGATCTGTCATTTTTCTCATAGTCCCTATTTTGTTGGCTGGAAGACTTTTTTACTTCTATCCCTTAGCATAGAATCTGGAACATAGTAGGTGTTCAATAAATGTGATTTACATAAACAAAAGAGTAAATAACAATTGCTTAATGTTGATTGAGTGTTATATGCTAAGCCATGTGCTAAATATTCTGCATGTGATGTCTTACTTAACCAACACAAAGAACCTGGATCTGGGCATTATTAACATTCCCATTTTGGAAAAAAGGAAGTGAGTCCCAGAGAGGCTGAGTAACTTCGTAGTGGGTACATGGCTAATAATCTGCGAAGTGGTGAAACTAAATCAGATGGGTTTTACTTGAGCCCAGCATAGGACAATGAATTGACAAACTTGCTGTTTTGGCCCAGCGCACTCAGAGAAGAGTCTTAATGGCTTTCAGGGATCAAAGTCACTAAAAATAAAAGGCACTAATTGATCTTTCAGACTTACCATCACATAAAAAATAGAGAGCTCTGCAACTATATGCTCCCTCAAGAGCCACTTACTTGACACCTAATGTGTGCTGCTTACATGACTAATCTACACTACCCAGTAATATGGTAGCCATTAGCCAGCCCATGTGGCTATTTCATTTTCATTAAAATTAAGTAAAATTTAAAATCGTAACTATGTGTGGTATCAGACAGGTAGGAGATTTATCAAAATGATCACTTCATAAGTTAGATAAGTGTCTAATCATGGGGTTATACACCTGTAACTAATATAATATTGTATATAAACTATAATTTAAATTTTTAAAAATACTTAAACAAAATCCACTTCCTCAGTTGCACTAGCCACCGTTTTGAGTGCTCAAAAGCCACTTGTGGCTACTGGCTTTGACAGCGCAGATCCAGGACATTTTTTTCCTCAGAGCAAGTTGGGCAGTGCCTGGTGCAGCTGCCTGGATATAAACAGCACAGAGCACCTGCCCTGTGGGAGCTCACTGTCTACGAGGGAGAGAGGCATGCGGGTTAACAGCTATGACCCCATAGGACAATGTGGGCAGGTAGAAGAGGCTCTAAACCCAGTTTAGTGGCAGATGAAGGGGATACAGGGTGAGGAAAGCAAAAATGGGGAAGTGTCACAGAGCATCGCTACCTGCTCTGAGTCTTGGAAAAAGAATAAGAAATTAGCCATGAGGCAAAGAGGGGACCGCACAGAGGAAGGAGGGAGGGAGGTCCAGAGAGAGGGAACCAAAAGTTCAAAGGCTCGAAGAGCAGAGGATATGGGAATAGCAAGTCATTTGGAAACAGGGTTCCGCGGAAAAGTGAAGAGAGATGAGGCTGGGGCAGGCCTGGAATGCCGGGGATAACAACTTCCAGGGTCCAGGATGTGGCGGAATACAGGAATAGCCAGCAACGGCAGCTCTGTGCTTTAGGCCATAAACGATGTAAGTGTGTCTAGAGATTATTTTTGTGCTCAATTCCACATCAAAGTAAAACCGCAGGCTCTGCTCAGGTTAGCTGGGTTACTTACTAATCTAATAGCTCAAGTAGCTATAAAAATGAATCCTAAGGTCTCAAAAGAAATGTGTGTGTGTGTGTGTGTGTGTATAAGAGAGAGACACAAGAGACAGAGACAGAGAGACAACAGAGAAGGGGGAAGAGAGAGAGAGAGGCATAGGGAGAGAGAGAGAGAGGGGGAGGGAGGGAGGGAAAGAGAGCGGGGAGAGAGAGAGAGAGAAGAGCAGTATTAACATCACATACTTTTCTGAATGTGTTCCAGGTCAGGTGGACTTTGACAGGAGCCTTCTTTCTTGAACCTCAATTGCCATTCTCCAAAAGGATGTTTCCCTATTATTTGTTGCAGATGAACTTAGACTGAGCGAAATTTCAGCATCAGCCTGAGCCCTCCTCCAGGACCTTGACTTAATGGCTGTCTCCTCAGCGTTCACATCTTAAGCAAGGGCTCCGGCTCTCTGAGGCTTCCCCTACCTTCAGTCGCTTTGTTCCATCTTTCCATTTTATTTCCTTCAGAGCACATTTCACTCTCTGAACTTATATTATTCATGTATATGTCCGTTTGCTAGTTTTTTATGCGTCTCTCTCCACTAGGATTTAAGCTTCTCGCCAGCGGGAACTTTTCCCTTTGTTCACAGCTCTATCCTCATCATTGGAATGTGCCCGGTGTACAATAAGCCTCACTAGGTCTATATCAAACAAGTGAGTGAATTCGGCAACTACTATAACTGAAGTTGTCAGCCGAGCTAACAATAAGAACAATAATTGCAATAGTAGTAGTAATGGAGAAGTAGCAGCTCACATTTACCAAGGTCTCATTACATGCCTGGCCCTAAGCTAAGGGCTTTAAGTTATTTATTAATTTAGAGATAGGGCAACAGAGAGGAGAAAGAGAGGGAGAGAAACATTGACCGGTTACCTCTTGTATGCCCCTAGCTGAGAACAGAACCTGCAACCCAGGCATGTGCCCTGACTGGGAATTGAACCAGCAACCTTTTGGTTTGTGGGAGGACACCCAACCCCCTGAGCCACATCAGTCAAGGCTAAGCTGGGTGTTTTAAATGCAGTGTTTTGGGTGTTTCTCACAGCAATCTTCTGAGTAGATCCCTTATAAACCACACATTATAGTTGTGAACACTAAGATTAGGGAAAAGAAACTCACCCTAGTCACACAGCAAGTGAGGAGGGAATTAGGAATTAAAGGCAAGCCTCAGAGAGTTTATTACGCGAGCTCCTAGCCTCCTCACACTGCAGCTTTCTCCTTACCTTACCTGACCCTGCCTCTCAGATTACACAACTAGCAAAATTAAGTCAGAAAGACAACCAACTTCGACTTCCGGAGTCACACAGTCCCTGTGTCAGTGAAGAGTTTCTAACTCATCTTCTTTTTTATTCTTAATAAAGATTTTACTTATTTTTGGAGAGAGGGGAAGGGAAGGAGAAAGAGAGGGAGAGAAACATCCATCGGTTGCCTCTTGCACAGCGGCCCCCAACTGGGGAGCTGGCCCACAACCCACTCAGTCACACAACCCAGGGCTCTAACTCGTCTTCTGATTCCTCATCCACAGCGCCTTGCCCTCTTGGTTGGAAAGATTCATTGACTTTAGTATCTTTGTTTGGATCAAAAATGCTCTCAGAACAGTGCCTGGCACAGAACTCAATCAATATTTACTGAATGAATGAACACTTGTTCATTAATTTCAATACATCCTTTGGACACAAGGTTTCATGATACCATGTGGTGGGATATTCCGGTAAAATTACCAGTGACTATTATTCAGGTAGAAGTACAAACGACTACACTCAATTTTAGAAAGATTTCAATACATGAATGGATAACAGCAATCCTGGGGTGGGAAATTAGATTATGCAAATACCTTCAAAGGCCACATGAGAGGCTACATTCATTTGTGGGGATTTATTAGCAATTCCTACCTATTTTCTTTCACGTGCCCGATTTTACATTTCTGCTGCATTTCAGTCAGATGCACCATCCAGACAATCTCCAGTACAAACATAACAACCAAATTAAGGCCAGTGAAGAAGTAGTGTTGTTTTTTTTTTTTAATAGTAAGCTTAAATGCCTGAGCAAATTATAGCCCAGCCAGCCAGAGCGTCAATGAGCCATTCCGATTGTAAATAAACACGCACGGTCGGTGGACAGCCAGGGTGCATCAGAGACGTCTCAGGAACTCATTAGAGCCTTCAGAAGGTTAAACTAGATGGCAAGATTGGGTAGGAATCGCTGTGTCCCCAGCACCTAGAACATCGAAAGCTAAACAATTGCTGAACTGATCCATGGTAGGTGCTAAAACAAATATTTGCCAAACAAGTAAGCAAAGAAATGGGTTTGGTTTCCTAGAAATGGCTCCCAGGGTGGCCTGTTTACCTGATGTTAACGACCATGTGATTCCTGTCGAGGGTCATGAGGGCTCAGCAACTTTATCAAGGCAATAATAACCTTGTCTGAGGTTCGTATCTCAGAGGAAGAGCTCTGGGAGCACCATGAAAGAGGAGTGCTTTTTAATGGACATGTGTTCTTGCTGGGTTGGCATTCATCGTCAGGCAACACCTCCCATTCTCTCCAGGGAGTACCTCTCTTCCCATCTCAGTCAACGTTGGTCTAGGTAGAGACGATTCCTTGTCCTGTTCTAGGGAAAAGTATGTAAGCCAGGATGGGCCCAACAGTGTAAAATCCCACCGACCAATCACATGAATCAAATGAGGTCAATCAGAGCCCACAGGTCTCAATCCTGGAATTTTGCTAGAACTAGAGGGAAAGAGGTGAGCTCTTCCCACTCGGGTTGCTGGGAAGGTAGAATGCAGGTGGAGTTTTTCGCATAACAATATGAGCAAAAGGAAAAGACCACACCTAAGAATTAAGCCAGTAGAGAATAAAAGGTAAAGGATGGGGAGAAGAAAACCAAAGCCCTGGATCCAACCATTCCTGAATGCGTTTAACCTCTGGAGTTTAATTAGATGAGCCAATAAATAGCCTCTTTTGCTTAAGCATGTTTGATTACGGTTCTAATATTATTTACAAATAACACCCTTTTCAAAGGTAAAAATCATGCACTATCTGAAATATTTGATATTGAAAATCATCATCTAGCAAGCCTCAGTCCTGAAGTGCCTTGAGAGGCACATAAACACAGGAAAAAGAAAAATCTCAGAAATATAACATAGCTAATAAGTTCACCCAGTTTACCAACGTAATAATTTCTACTTCCCATTATAGATTAAGAGCTATAAATTGTTTACCTTCTGACCCAGTACTTCCAATTCTGGGAATCAAACCTGAGAAAACAATCTTAATAAAAATAAGTTGTATACTCATAGATATGTTTCATAGCATTGTTTATAATTACATGAAATAAAAAACAACCCAACCTAAATCTCCAATCTATGGAAATGGTAGATAAATTTTACAACAAAATGTTATACAGTTATTAAAACGACATGTGTTACAAGTTTTCAGTAACATGTTTATAGAATACTGTTACTGAAAAAGAGAAGAAAAATTATATGAATGGTACAATCACACAGTACAAAAAAATCCATGAGCAGAAAAGAATGGAAAGAAGTATTTCCTAGTATGAATGGTGGTTATCTTTAAGTGGTGTGATATGGATGACTGTCTTCTCTTTTTTTTCTACTTATTTATAAATAAGACTCCACATTTTCTGTAATTAACACACATTCTTTTATAGAGGAAAGGATATCATTAAACTTTTAAAATAATTTTCCCTTCCAGCTCCCTGACAGAAGTCAGGCAGACTTGACTTGGATGTGCCAGGCCTGCCTCCTCGGACCACGAAAGCTAGGGAATGCGCACAAAAGATCAGAGCCACGGCCACGCACCCCTCACGTCTTGGAACTCTGGGCACGTGTCAGTCACCCATGCCATGAGCTCAAAACGAGAATGCATTAAAAGCTTTCAGCACTGATCTACTCTTACCTCCACAGAGCGTGGCAGCAATAGCTGTTGTTGGGAGTATCATTTCATTATTAGCCTTATTAGTGAGGAAGATTCAAGACAAATCCTTAAGTAAATATTCTTTAAAATGATGTTCTTTGGGTCCTTCTGTTTTCCAGGGGCATAAATGGAGGTTCTCGGGCAGAATATTGAGATTCCTGTTCCGAGAGTACTCACTTCTCTTGATTAAACCAGTAGGCTAGGCACTGAAGGTACCCCAGAGTGTGATCTTGTCCTTGTCGAAAAGAATCAGAAAAGTCAACAGACCAGGCCAGAGCAGGAGACATCAGGGGACACACCGATGGAGTCAGCGGCCAGGCTATGTCTGTCAGTAGCTGGTCTGAGTACAAAAGATGCCTCCAGAACTGTGGACCTCAGCGGAGAGCCCGCGCAAACGTAGCCCTCCCAAACGCCAAACTCCCTACCACTCTGTGCCCGATGGAAGGCCAGCTATTTTGGCCATTTTGTTTCTTGATCAATGAATATAAGGCATATTCTGGGCCCCATTGCTAGACTATGTACTGAATAGATACGAATATGATAATTTTTGTGGAATTACTTGGATGAGACCTGTAAGCAAAAAAAAAAAAAAAAAAAGAAAGAAAGAAAGAAATGAATGTTTGTCGCAGAGAAGAACAAAAACCGGGGAGAGTTTGCTTCCTCACACCCCCGCACTTCCCTGGGGCACACGGAGAGGCAGCAGTTTCTCTGCAGGGCCATGAACTCAGCAGGGCTTGCTGCTCCGTCTCCCCTCCTCCATCAAAAGCTGATATTAAGAACGGCTGTGGCAGCAGTCACACCAAGCTTGGCAATAATGTGCCACTTGGCTGTGTCTATACATTTAGTGTTTGAAGTTTCTGGAACAGGCAAAGGCAGCCGATTCCAGAAGAGAAAGATGATAATTAAGCACTTACCATGAACAACTTTACACACATCTAATCCTCATAACAGCCCTCTGAAAAAAGTATCATTAGCTCCTGGGCTCTCGCCTCCATTTTACAGATGAAGAATCAAGGCCTGGAGACTTGACGCAAACTGCGCTTGGGCACCTGGGTGGAAATAACCGAGCTGATTAAAACTTGGGGTGATCTGATGCCAAAGCCCGCTTTGCTCTCTAGAGATGACAACTCTATTTTCTACTCTCTAGAAATACAGGTCAAAATGAAACCACAGGTCATACAACAATGTATATATGCATATCAAATCGTCACACTGCGCACTTTAAGTATATACATACGATTATATTTGTCAATTATTCCTCAATAAAGTTTTTAAACAGAAAAAAACCACTAAACCACAAGTCGGAAGAAAAGCACAGCCCCCACAGCACCCGCTGGCTCACCCAATGCTCGGAACTTCTATTTGCAGTCCAATTTCTCAATGAGCAGTGAAGGGCATCAGACCCCGGCAAAGGACTCTGAGGCCCCAGCTGCCAGACAGGAGAAATGTTTGGGGATCCGGTGGCTTCTGGGTGAACTGGAGACCTCACACTACAGGCATCTATTCAGGTCACTTTCACAGGGAGCCAAGGGAGGACCCTAGGACATGCTGTGTGGTCCACCAGCAAAGGGGCCAGCAGAGGCTCCATAGGGCTAGGGGAGGTATGGCCCACCCCCACTCCTGGGGGCAGCGCCTCCGGTGGGCGTGCCTTCCAGGAGCCCCTTCACAGAGTTCAGTGTCCAGCTCCCACTGGGCAGCAGTGTGTCTCTCTGTGGTCTCAGCGGGGCCACTAGGAGGCCAGGGAGCCAGGGGAGAGAGGACAACACACCCTGCAGGGCTCTCCTCCTGCAGGACCCATCCCTCTCCCTGGAATGCGAACAGAGGACCCAGGCCTTCTGGCCAGGCTTTTCTGGCACCTTTTCTTTAGCATCTGCTCCCTAAAATAGGAAGAAGATAGAGGAGAGCTAGGATCCCAGTTGTGAGAGTGGAGCCTCCTATGTAAAAACACTGTTCATCCTTTCTAGAGACCACTCTCTGCCCCGGGCCCCTGCTGTATTTACGGGGAAGAGCTGGGTGAGGGAGACTCTGGGTACAAGGGAGGATGAAGGGAGCTGTCATGGCCCACGTCACCACTGTCATTCCTCCAAATGCTCCGAAGGTATATGTGGCAGAAGAAGGTGGAATTCGGGTTGTAAGAAAGCTAAGAAATGTGTCTGGTGCATTGAGCAACCTCCCCCAAGCGAAGCTTCTCAGCAAAGGCACTAATGCAAACATTCAGCCGTTAGAGGGACAGCTCTCCCTATATGCCCATTCCCCACCATTCACTGACATTGGCAGCCCTATTAAGATACAAGTCTGATTTGTGTTTAATGATCTTGAAAGGAAAGTAATTGCTTGGGTGCTACCGTTCAAATGTTCTTAGAAGCATAGATAATATTTACCATTGGATTGTCCTTTTCGAGGGGGCAGGCAGGCAGCATCTCCCAGGCCATTCGAAGCTAAGGCTGGGAAGAAGTCATCTCAAAAACTGGCTGGAGGGTCTTGAAGCTCGGCGTGTGCTTTCCTTTCTTCTTTTCACTGTCCAGAAACACTTGGGCAATAGCCCTTCCCCTTTCCTTCCAGGAAGGGGATGTGGCAAGGAGCGATTTTATGGTACAACTTGGAGTACAACCAAATTGTCCTTTGGGGGAACAGCAGAAGACATTTGTGTTGAGTCAGGGGTTCAGGAATATGAGGAGAGCAGACTCCATGATTCTTGGGAGAGGAGTGAAACCAAATCAAAAAGCAAGGATAAAGGAGAGAGACCAAATGATCTCGTAGCCGAAGCAGATGAATTTAAATAGAAGCCAAATTGTGTTAGCAATGTCAGTTTTCCGGTCCACAAGCAACCTTGAAACCAGAGCATCAATCTCGGAAGCTGGCGTTGCTATTCCAGGAAACACGTAGCTGCATGCAGAGACCGGATGCAGCCCAGTGCTGACCACCTGAACTATGGAGACAGTTCCCATTTCAAACCCCCACTGGGCCACCCAATAGCTGTATGACCTTGGGAGGAAGTAATTTACCTTCTCGGAGCCTCCGTGCCCTCATTCGAAAAATGGGAATGATCACTGGGTGACCACCTCACAGGGTAACCATGGGGATCCAAAGAGATTCTGGAAGCAAAGGGCTTTGCACAGACCCTGGCGAAGAGAAAGTGCTCAACCAATGTCCTTGATGATTAGTAACATTAGAAAAGGTGAATGAGGTTCTCACTGCCTTCGGTACCCAGCTTTACATGACCACTATTTGACACCTGTGTATTTTACGTATTCAGCGGTAGTAGCATCCAGGCCTTCTGGCTCCGTGCTTGGTACTCCTGTGTCCAGGAGGCTATATGCACCAAGGCAGTTCTGTCCATTTTACTGACAAAGAACCTGTTGGAAGCCTTGCCAAGGCCACAGTCCCTCTGGCAGAGCTCAGACAGGAACGAATTTGGTTTGGTCTGTTTCAGCATTTCCTCGCCCAGGCCACACAGTCTTCCATCACCACCTGCCGTTTATGGACAAATCTGGCTTATATGTCTTCCTTTTGGGCTAAAAATCTGGGCAGAACATCGTGGGGATCAGTGAACCAACATAGTGAGAACAGAAAAACCATTTTCCTCTGAATCTGAAAGACAAGAAAATACAGCAAAGGAAAATCATCTCATGCAACCTCTAGATCATGGGTGCTGGCACTAAGCAACAGGCTGGTGGCATCCTGGTTAATATTCCGAAAACGCCAAGCCTCAGCGTTTCCTCCCGCCACACCTGGGATGGTGTGGTGGTGGTCGGAATAGCTACAGGTGGTATCTAGACAAGCGAGTCTAAGACGGCCTCCTCATGGGGTTCCCACAGGTCACAGAATGCCATGAGGTGTGGGGTACGAGGTGAGTTCCTGAGAGCTCCGAGTGGCATGGAGATATGTAGGACCCCAGAGTGCTCCCCACACTTCCCACAGCCCCACTGTGGCATGAAGGTGACTGACAAAGAACCAAACCAGGACAGCCCTTGAGGTCAAGTGAGAAACTTGCAGAAGTGACCTCTGGGAACCAACCTTTAAAACCCAGAGGAAACAGAACCTCACAACAGAGACTACGGGGACCTGCACGGTGACAACTGAAGACCAGAGGAGCCCATTTCCTTGCCTCCACCTGTCCCCAGAATAAACACCCCAGGTTTTGAGCTGACTGAGATTGTGATCATTATGTAGCAGGATGAGAGCTCAAAGTACAAAAAAAAAAAAATTTTAAGTTCATTTGCAGGAAAATAAAGCTCTGTTTCACACGCATGAGTTTGTGCTCATCAAGGTTCCATTTACCTTCTTTCTGACGGCAGTGTCCTCTGGCATTCTGTGCTCCTGCCTTTCGTGACAATTACAATCCAAAGGGCCCTGAGAGAAGGAGACGCAGAGGAAAATGAGGAGGGAGAAGGATATTTTATCGCTTGTTCAATTATGAGAGGTGTTAAACATATGTTTAATGTTTTTAATGCACAGGTTATAAAATAAGATATAACGAAGATCCTGTGTGATGTGGTTTATTCCTGAGTCATAATAACAGTGGATGGTTAACCTGAGCAATTTATACGTACCAAGTGCTGTGTGCGCATATCCCTTGTCACCAAACTGTCACCGTATCTCCTCCACAAGCTGAAGCACTGACGTTCAGAGACCGAAGCAGCTTATCTGGGAGCCAAACCCCAGGACTGAGTGGGAATTCAGCAGGAACCCAAGCAGTGTGGCTGCAGGACATGGGTTCTTGGCCACCTCACCCTAGGGCCTCTGTTGCTTTAACAGTGTCCAATCGGTGACCCAGCTCTTGCAAGCTCACTCCAGGCCTCCTCCACCCTGGAAGGGTAGATCTGCAAAGACTTGCTCCCTCTCAGTGACTTTAAAAGGGAAGGCCCACCTTCAGGAAACTGCTCTGGCCCAGCTCCAGGTGAGGCCTGAGTTCGCTTTAACAAAAAATGTTTGTTTCATGAAGACAAGTGCCAGTGGCTGTCACAGAAGGCAAGAGGCTAACTAAACTGCAAGGGGTCAGACAAGGTCACGTCAATCTCGACGCGCTGCTCAGAGTCAAGGGAAAAAGCAAAATACACTTGAGTATCAATGGTGGACAGAGTTCAGTCCCTCTCTAAATAGACCACAGTGAGAAAGTGCATCCAAGTTCATTTGTTTTTAGAGGGGGTATGAGACGGAAGTACAGACACAGCCCACCTGGGTTAGGGCTGTTTCTTTGCTCTGACATTCAGAATTAGTATAAGTAACCCGAGTGCATGCGGTCAATGAATGGACTCAATTTTCATTGCTAATAAATGAATACCAGATATCTAAGGCCTGCTGATGGATGTACGTTCTGAGATACTCAGCCCAAGGCCCAAGCATGAACTTGGTACCGTGTGTCCCTGCTGCCACCACGCTGAACAATTTCACCTGCTGCCGGGCACAGGGGAAGAGACCTGATGTGCTTCTGGGTTATTGTTGGACATAAAGTGGTCTGGCTCCGGGTCAAAACAAATTTGGCGCTTTAAAGTCTCTAAGGGGTGGGGCGAGCCATGGAAAGCAGTGACAGGATCATAATAGGTCTTTTATGACTTTCTGTTCTCAGACGACATTGAGCCTGGTGTTCACGGGCGCTGACCTCAGAAGTGCCATCTCAGAAGCAGCCCAAGGCTGCAGAGAGGCTGGGCTATAAATGGAGGCTGTGCAGCTGTGAGGGGAGCTATTTTGGGATCCCAGGAGGCCTCATTTGTACTTCAGGTGAGGAGGCTTCCAAGTGAAGGAGGAGCCTTCTGTGGGTGGTGGGGAAAGACCAGACAGAATCCTATCTCCCCACCCACCTGTCCTCCTGGCACCTCCGGCCCCATCCCCTCTTCATTGGCACAGGTGATGGAGCTCCATGGAAAGGGAGAAAAAGGAGCAAGTCATCTCCCAGCCCAGAGTGTTTGGGGAAATCGCTTCCTCTGCTGTGTTGTAGATAAGACAGTCTGACCTTTGCAGGTGGAGGAAGTGCCAAGGCTTCAGGCTCTGGTTGCCTTTTGCATCCACTTCAGTGGTTTTCAAACAGGAAGTAACCTGGGAGCTGAGGTGAGAAAACAGGCTGTTAGACTCATCTTTAGCTCCAGCCCACTTTGAGGGGCAAAGAGTCAGGTTCCTTCCCCACTGTGGCCCCTGTGCCCCAGACCTATGCTGGTGCCCTGTGAGCGCTACAGTTCTGAAGGTGGCTCTTCTTTCCCTCCCCTTCTAACTGGCCTGAAGTCACCCCACTGGTCATGTTTGGTTAGAAGAAATGGTAAATTAACGGTGTCTGCTCCCTTCAGCCCATGCTTACTGGATCACATTAATGGCTGCTGCCTTGAGAACAGACCACAGATCCAACGGGGCAGCTTCCATTGCTTAAGCATGTGCACTTCTGAGCACACAGACCTGGGCCGTGTATTGCTACATCCTAGTTGTGTGGCCTTTTGCGAGTCTTTTTTTCTCCCTGGGACTCAGGCCCTCACAAAATGAAGACAATTATCTTATCCATCTCATGAGGTCCCTGTGAGAATGAAATGTGGCAAAATACTCTGTACCATACACGACACGTGGTCAGTGCCCCCCAAAAATGTAATACATTTTTGTAATACATTCAATAGTACATTTCTGTAATGGATATATACTACATCCATTCTTACTAATGGATGGAGAGAGAGACGTGGTTTGGATCCAAACTCTTGAGGTTTGGAGCAGCATAGGGCCCTAGTTCTGACTTACCTTGTCATTGTTGAAGGACCCTCCTGAGCCAAGGAAAAGGAGAAAAAGGAGAGTGATGAGGTGGGGAAGAAGGAGCAAAGAAGTACTCAAACTTTTGCTGCCTTCTAATCAGGCCTCGGGCGGGTCCTGGCTGGCTGAGCTCAGAGGAGCTCTTGGTACTGAGTGCCTGTGTTCAGGTTACAGCTTGTGAACGAACTCTCAGCTGTCCAGGAGAATTACATCACTAAAGCTACAAGAGTCCATATCCTCCATCTCCTCTCCTTCTACCTGAGGAAATAAGGCTCAGAGGGGTAAAAGGACTTACCCAAGGTCACACCACTTAAGAACCTACACAGAGAACCAGGCCTCTCCGCTTCAGCTGAGAACTGTATAGGTGCTGCAAACCCAGACAACATTGTCAGACTGAACTTTTAGAAAATGTCTTTGGTTGAGTCAGGTGGCTTTTTGTTGATGTTTTTAGGTACTATCAGTTCGAATGTTGTCAAGTGAAGCATTTGACTTTTCATGGAAAACATAGCACATGGCAGTCTGGATTTTATTGCTCCCTGAAAAGAAATCTTGTTAGTGGATGGGAATGGACATGCGCTCAGTCCCATTAAAAATACCCATGCATCTATTTAGGAAGCAGCAGGCATAAAAGCTTCCCCAGAGTCCCAAAGAGATTCAATAAAAACTCTCCAACTGACCTCACTAGCCACTTTCAAAAGCCCAGGATGAGCAAATGAGCCATGAAGAGGTTTCCTGTTATAGAAATTTTTGGTGAACAAGAGCCTTGACATCACGCAAGTATCAAGAGCCAGATGAGGGCAGGAACTTCTCGACGGTGGAAACTTCCCCAAATTCTAGTTGCTTCTGAACAAGTGTGGAACTATGTGACCTCAAAGAATGTCTTAATTCTCAAAGGAAACCAGCTCATCCTCAAGGCCTTCGTCTTTTCAAAGGTCATATCAAGAACCTGTCTGCATCCCCTCAGATATTAAAACCATGATCTGTCATGTTATTTGATGTCCCTTACAAAGAGTGTGACCTTATAATATATCATGCCAACCAAGACACTTTGAGCGTAAAAATGAACATTATGAACAAGGTCCCTGAATTGGATGTCAAGTGTATGAGAGAAAAATCTAGCATGATTCTGGGGTACGAGGCCTGAGCAACTAAGAGGATGGAAGCATATTCACTAAGATGGGGAAGATTTTGGATGGAGCGAGTGGGAAAGGGAAGAGCTGTGACAGTCAGGAATTCCGTCTGGGACCTGAAAAATCTGAGATGCCTATGAGATGGAGCTGTCCAGCAGGCCATTGCACATACAAGTCTGAAGTCCAGGGAATTCAGGCCAGAGAGACACATTTCAGAATCAGCAGCATGTGAATGCTATATAAAGCCATGAGAAGGACGCGCCACCCCGGGTCTCCCAGACCACCTCTTGCACCTAGCAGCAATGCAAACACCCTTTTGCAGGTCAAATTTTTGTTTCTGGCCCAAATAAATTAGAATGCTCATCCTTCAAGGCCCATCACCAATCTTAATTTTTCATGAAGTCTTTCCTAATTACTGCAGTCCCTAAGGGACCATCTTAATTTATATAATTGTCTGCCTCACTGATTCATCAATTAATAACTATCTATTGAGCAAATCCTGTGTGCAAAGCCCAGTGCTGGATACCCTGGGGCATGTGAAACCAGAACACATGGTTCCTACACTCAGGAAGCTGACGTCCAGCTGAGCAAACAGAACAAATATTACTCAGAGCCCTGAAGAACATCAGGTTCTTTAAGGGGTCAGAGTCAGTGACATGGAGAGAACACCCCTTGCGTTGAGCCTCAAATTAAAAAGGCAGCTTCCGGGGACACATTTTTTGGAAAATCCAAGAGAGTGATCTTTTTCCTAAAAGTTCTAAATTCTAGTTCTAAAACATTCTAGTTCTAAAAATTTGTATTTTGCCCTGACTTGTGTGGCTCAGTGGATTGAGTGCTGGGCCTAAGAACCGAAGGGTCACCTGTTAGAATCCCAGTCAGGGAACATGCCTGGGTTGCAGGCCAGGTCCCCAGTAGGGGGTGTGTGAGAGGCAATCACACACTGATGTTTCTCTCCCTCTCTTTATCCCTCCCTCCCCCTCTCTAATAAATAAATAAATGAACGAATAAATAAATAAAGTCTTTTCTAAAAAAATCTGTATTTCAATGAGTATTAAAAAACTGAATTTTCCTCCAGAGAAGGAAGAGTAGGGTAGGGTGGGGCACACTTTGGAAGTGGCAGCCCAGGTATAAAGAGAAAGTGGGTGCAATGTCTTGGAGGCAAGAGCAAGCATGGGTGGGAGAGATGATGAAAGACAAGATCTGGGGAGGAGATGTTTCAGGTGGTGAGTAGCTGAAAGGAACATCAGAACTCAGCTTGTTCAATGTCATAGGGATTAGGGTAGCATGATGACAGTTGCATTATAGGGTAGACTGCCAGATGAGGTGGGCAAAAAGTAGAGGTGATGTTCTTGACATTTTCGAGACATGAGGTAATAAAGTCTTGACCAAAAGAATTGATTACAGGTAAACTCTAACTGCAGAATAGGAGATCTTTCAAAGGAAAGAAAGGACAGTGTGACAATGAAGGAGAATAGGAGCCAAGAAAGGGAAGCATGACACCAAGATTCCCTTGCTGAAAGGAGAAGAGTAGTTGGGGGTTGGGCGGGGGGAGTTACTAACTTGTAGGGGCAGCAGGATGGCATTGGTAAAGAAGAGCTCAGTTAGCTTGGGTCAGTTGTAGTATGAGTAGGACACCTAAGAGCAGGAGAGAGTCAAGGTCAGACATGGAGAAGTGGGAGTCAGCCATGCGAAGCCACGTTGAAGCCATGGGGCAGGATACACCCGAGGAGGACTGGATAGAGCATGCTTAGGAATTAGTGATCTGTGCCCATCTGCCTGTTTCCTTTCCCCAACTAGGTGCTTGACATACTTCCTGCTTATGTCCTCCTAGCCGGTAGGCAGGCAAAATAACATAGCAATTAAACACATAGGGTCTGGTATCAACTTCCTCTATAGGAAACCTGCTTCTACCCAGCACTGGTTCTAACTGTGATACTGGGCAAGTTACTTAGCCTCTAAACTGGAGCTTCTTCATCCGTGAAATGAGGGAGACAACAATAGTTGCCTCATAGTTGTGAGGATTAAAATAGACTTGGCACATGAAAAGTATTCAATGAATTGCCATTACTACACACGGTCGTATCTCAATAAATACTCACTGATAGCAATGAAAGTAAAGCCCATGGAACTAATACTTAAAACCATGGAATCCTCTAAGCCAGTTCACCAAAGGGAAAATTAGGGGAGAGCATGAACACCTACTGAATACCTACTACCTGCCAGACACTTTGCTAAATGCTCTATTGACCCTGACAACAACCCCAGAAGGTAGCTTTTATTCCCATTTTATAGACTAGGAAATAGTGGCTTATAAAAGTTAACAAGCTCGCCCCAAGTCATATAGCTAACAAATGGTACCTATTTTCATGCATTTATAAATTCTAAAAGAGTGTGTTCCAAATTGTTATCTTTCTATTTTATTTATCTCTGTGTTGTTCAAAAATTTCAACAATTATTTCTTGCTCTTATAATCAGAAAAAAAAATAGTATTTCCATTTTGTGGGTAGAAGAGACATAGAGGGTGGAGCTGGGCCATTTTGGGCAGTTATGCAGAAATGAAGGGCCTCGAGGCTTCCTTGCAGAACAGGAAGCCTCTGCTGTAGTGTTTCCCTGAGCCCCGGGGGAAAGAGTAAACTCTGTGCCACACGGAAAACTTAAGAAATCAGGAGGGAAAAGACAAAACAGGAAGATGGGTGAGCGTGTAATGCATTTGAAAGAGATTTCCATCTCAGATTGTTAAAATAATAGAAAAGTTTTCATGCTTAAAAGGATAAACTTCCTTAATCTGTCACATACTCTTAATCCCTAGATGAGATGTCTCTGTTCTTGGAAAGAATACACAACTTCCCTATACGTTGATCCCTAGAGCCTCGGACAAGGCACAAGCATGATTAATTCTGTAACACCAATGCGTGTTAGACCAAAAACCAAGAAAGACTCTAGAGTCTATATTAACTCTGAGGTCAAAAGCTGTTCTTTTCACATCAACTAATAAACTTATGAAAAAAAATATGAGAGAAAATCCACCAATGAGGGGAAAACCACCTCTGCAGAGGGCTGCTTCAATTAACACATTGTATGCGGGAAACGTACGTATACGTTTTTATGTTGACTGGTAGTGGAGTGCAGGACACGTACAAATACTTGTTTTGTAGACTAGCGGTAGAATGCGGGTAATGGATAAAAACATTTATTTTTATACTTTTTTATTGTTCTAAAGGGATGCTAACATGCAGATATACGAATTCCAAAGGACAAAATTTGGGTCTCTTTAACACAGACAATGGTGAATTATGTATGTCTGTTTTAACGATTATCATACAAAAAAAAACACTACTAAAACTTCATTCTTTTTTTACATACGGTTAACTGAATTCTGCTTTTATTTTTTTAAATTTTTTTAAAACTTTTTAAAAAAGATTTTATTTATTTATTTTTAGAGAGAGAGGAAGGGAAGGAGAAAGAGAGGGAGAGAAACATCAATGTTTCTCCCACATGGCCCCCACCAGGGACCCGGCCTGCAACCCAGGCATGTGCCCTGACTGGGAATTGAACCGGTGACTCTTTTGTTCGCAGGCTGGCACTCAATCCACTGAGCTATGCCAGCCAGGGCTGAATTCTGCTTTTAAAATAGAATCTCTGGTCAGTACCACATTATTTGTGGATTTTGAATCTAGTAATAATGTCAGATATGTGAGATATGTTAGAGGAGGTTACTTCATTTTGAAAATAATTTTTAAATTTATGTGCTAGGTTTCAAAGAAGGGAATTCATCTTTTATAGGAATAAGAGAGGTTCGCACAGGAAAAGCAAGTTGGTCTGTTAGAGAGCAAGATGAGGTGACTTCAATGCAATCTTGAAAAGAGAGAAAGAAAGAAAGAAAGAAAGGGTTTATGAAAGTTTACATTTCATATATTCCCTTCTAAAGAAGTTTGCACATGAAACTTAGGTAGGTATGTGAAAATGTAATTTAAGTCAACCAGTGAGAGTTCTGGCCAAGATGGAGGCATAGGTAGAAAAGCTTTGCTTCCTCACACAACCAAAAGAAGGATAACAACCAATAAACAATAAACAACCAAAAGTGCCAGAAAACCAAATTGCATGGAACTCCAATAACCAAAGAGTTAAAGAAACATTCATCAGACCAGTAGGAAGGGCAGAGAAGGGGGAGGACAGCCTAATGGAGAGGACGCCCAGCAAGGCAGTGGGACTGTGTAGGCAAGGCAGGGTTGGCTGAATGGGAAACTAAAGATTCAAAGCCTCTAGCTGTAAACCACCGTGGGGGTTGCCATGGTGGTAGAAACTTCCAGTCTCACAGGACGTTCATTGGAAAGTGGAGCTAGAGCAGAGCAAACGAGCATCACTTTTTCCTCTCAGATCCCTCCCTCACAGGCAGAGCCACAATGCAGCAAAGAGGGTTGCCCTGCCCAGGTGAACACCTAAGGCTCCGCATCCTACAACATAACAGGTGCACTGAGACAAAGAAATATGGCCCAAGTGAAAGAACAGATCTAAATTCCAGAAGAAGAGCTAAGTGACCAGGAGAGAGACAACCTACCTAAGCAGAGTTCAAAACACTGGTAATCAGGATGCTCACAGAATTGATTGAGCTTGGTCACAAAATAAATGAGGAAAAGAAGGCTACCCAATGTGAAATAAAGCAAAATACACAGGGAACCAAGAGTGAACGAAAGGAAACCGGGACTCAAATCGATGATTTGAAACAAAAAGAAGGAATAAACATCCAACCGGAACAGAATGAAAAAACAAGAATTCAAAAAAATGAGGAGAGACTTAGGAACCTATGGGACAACTTTAAACATTGCAAAATCTTAATCATAAGGGCACCAGAAGGACAAGAACAAGAACAAGAAATTGAAAGCTTACTTGAACAAATAATGAAGGAAAACTTCCCCAATCTGGTGAAGGAAATAGACTTCTAAGAAGTCCAGGAAGCTCAGAGAGTCCCAAAGAATTGGACCCAAAGAGGAACACACCAAGGCACATCATAATTAAGTTACTCACGATTAAAGATAAAAAGAGAATCTTTTTATCTTTAACAGAGAGTTCAAAGAACTTATATGTACAACCCATGGACATGAACTAAGGGGGAGGGGAATGCTGGAGGGTGGGGATGTGGAACAGAGGAAGGATAAGAGGAGAAAAAATTGGGAAAACTGCAACAGCATAATCAATAAAATACACTTAAAGAAGTCAACCAGTAATTAATTTCTGAACATTTACAGTGTTCTGTGTACATAAAAATGAAGAGAGAAGCATAGTCTCTCTTCTCAAGGAGGTCATACCTGACAGTGATAAATTCTATCCACACACACCCCCTACACACAGTACACCGAGATAAAGGTGGGGCAGGCATTAATTTTTTCGTGGACCAAAATGAAGAACCTAGTAGGTCAAAGAAAAACTACCAAGAGATGCCTTGGGCTGAAGGTTTCCTAGCATACCAATGATCAATTTAGCATTCATTTGCATCTTGCTGCCCATAAGCCTCTTGAGTCAAGAAATTAGTTCTGCTATTTCAAACTTTGCTTTAAGAACCCTGCTTGCTATTCTTAGCTTTCAAACAAAGTCTGGTGGGAAAGCAAAGGAAATTCTGGACTTAACAACAGATTGAACAATTAAAAAAAAAGACCATATTCAAGCATTTTTTCCCTCAGAAGTTGGACAAATTGTAAAAGTTATGACTTGAGAAAAAAGAGGCAAGATTTAAAAATAGCTTCTTCCCTCCAATAGGAAACTGATGTTACTTGGTAGATATGAAAAGGAAAGGAATAACAATTCCCATCCCATCTGACCTTGACCTCTACTCCCTTCAAGGAAATACTGTCACCCATCAACTGTAGGATCCCCTAAGATATGGGGACGAAAGAGACTGGGGTCCTCTCTGCACACATAACAAACTCTGCATCCTGCTACTTCTTTTGGGTTCCACCCCTACTTCCACGTATTTGGCAAAGTCAGGGACCATGAAGTTATCACATGTTGGCTGACCATCTCCCAGGTCACCCACAATCCAACCTTGGTCCCCATGCCCAGGTTGCTCATAGAGTTACCAGGGAGACGTGAGGTAGGGGACTCCCCTTCCTTGATTCTTGTCTCCTTGCAAGAGAAGAATTCGGGCAAAAGAAGTCTTCACATGTATAGTGGAAATGAGATAGCAAGTTTATTTATGAAATACACTTGAGCACAAAGCTGCAAGCAGGCACCTAGCTAGTGTGCCCCGACTATTGGAATTTTGGGGGTGTTATGCTTGTATTCAGCTTTTAAGTTGCCCCTCCTCCTCCCCTTTTTAGACCTTGGGATTAATACACAGTTTCAAAGGCTTTCTTTCCCAGATAGTGGAAGTGATACATACAGAATTCCAAGGGCTCCCCTCCTCCTGTGCTATCATGGTTTTACTTTCGGTGTTTGGAACACTTGGCAACCTTCTCAGACCAGGCTCAGGACTGCTGAGGTAAGTGGTAAGCCATGTCTCCTTTTGGTTTCCAGCCTCCTGTTCCAAGTTCTTCATTAGCCCTGCTTTATTTTCCCTCCAGCCTCTCCTTCCCAACTGCTACCTAACCGTGTGATCATCATGTTGGTCTGAAAGATCAGTCCACATTGTCCTAGGTGACCAGAGAGCTCCCTGACTTGATGATAATGACC
>PVJI01008749.1:0-69152 GCA_004026765.1 Micronycteris hirsuta | reverse complement strand
TATATATATATATTTTTTAAAGATTTTATTTTTATTTATTTTTAGAGAGAGGGGAAGGGAGGGAGCGAAACAGCAATGTATGGTTGCCTCTCACATGGCCCTCATGGGGACCTGGCCCGCAACCTAGGCATGTGCCCTGACTGGGAATCGAACTGGGACCCTCTGGTTCCCAGCCTGCGCTCAATCCACTGAGCTACACCAGCCAGGGCTGAAACAGCTATATTTTACAAGTGGATACTATATTTTTCTTTTTAGGTTAGGGAAATCTGTAATCAGAAATAGGCTTACGTAAAACCCAAATTAGGTTTAAAGAAAAATGCGAAAAAGGTTATTTTGGAATCTAAAATCTTGATCCCATTATACATGTTCTAAGCATAAGTCCACAGAAAGATATAGATTTCTGTGATCCTACAAAGTGAGTAAATGCAAAGAAATCCACCATGAGGATTGATAGAATTTGTAAGTTGAGTGTTTGGAAAGAAACAGAAGCCCTGAGATGAGGTTAGTTTTTCCCTATTCACCTAAAAATAACTATCAGAGGCCTTAGCTTGGACCCCACAGATGGAATCAGAGTTGAAGGGCCAATTCTTATCTCCCCAACAGCAAGAGAACTGAGCTGTGTTCTAAATACTCTTACCTGAAACACTAGAATTCCTGTGTTCGCAACAGCCAGGTTGATCTTAGTACCTTCCCTGTCCTTAGCTGGGTGCAACCGGATCCCATACATCTCCAGCCTGCGGGCAATCTCCAGGAGTTGGAAATCTGATTCTGCTGGTGTTTGTCCACTGAAAAAAACAAAAATTAAAGAGAAAGGCCAGGAGATTTGAATTCTCTGTGTCTATTTAAGATTAAGGTGCTTCTCTTGGGAAATAAAAAGGTATTTCATCACAACAATGGGGCTACCCGATTAAATGACACCCAACCCCCCATTCATTATAAGCCCAAGTTGAGCAGCTTGAACAAAAGCTCTATTGCTTGTGTAACACAAAACCCCAAAAGTCTATCTCAAACTTGACCAGTTTTTTTGAATCTCAAAGAGCTTCCTTTAAGGTCATAAAAAAGCAGAACACTATCGTGTTAAAACAAGTTTTTAGTCACTTACAATAGACCTAAACTTACAAGCAAAGTTCAAGGCATATTATCACATTATTATCAGGACTCAAATGCCTTCCTTAAAACAACAACACAAACAAAAGGCACAGAGAATCCTTTGAAAATGTTTTACTGATCCAAACAAAAAAACAAAGTGGAGATGATACAAAGGTTCTAGACTTTCACAATATTCTTACTTTGTCCCTACTGTACTATGTCACTTTCCCAATTTCCTATTAACTGGCCTTATATTCACCCCTTTACCCCAAAGCATCGGTTGTCCTAAAATTCCAGTGTTACTTAGGTCTCATAGGAAGAAAAGCCAAGAGGACTGAAGCTCTGGTTTTCAGGGGTAACCTGCACATTTCAGAGTCTAGCATGAATAACAACACCATGTAAGCTGCTGCGGTCTTCCCCCTCACCCTTTGCATATTTCTTCCAATACTTATAGTGTCTGTGCATGTGTGTGCACCCATGTATATCAGAAGGGTAGAGAGAAACAGTTGAAAGGAAGCGCAAAGCAACAAATGAAACTTACATGTGGTTATGGTGAAATTCCACAATTTTGTCTTCTAGTGCATCTTGCTGAGGTATGTACTTATTTTTTGCTAAGTGCTCTCTGTCCGATGCTTCATCAAAATCCCCAATCTCGGCTACAAAGAGACAGAAAGAAAAGCCAGCCACATTAGCTTAATATTCCACAATCTGTTATATTCCCACTGGGATATTCCCCAACTAGCAAATCAGAAGCTAGCTGACAACACAAGATGATCCCAGCTGGTGGGTAGCATAAGGGCTAGATGCCAGAAGATATGGACATAAGGACATATTTAACAATTGTTCCAATATAAAATCATGGTTTCTTCTTCTCATCTCCAATAGCTGGAAAGAAAACTTCAGGATTATCCATCTTTACCCATTCATGTTCCTGGTTTGTTTCTTTCCTCCCTACCCAACTAGGGGTCACTTCTGTTCTAGGTAGTAATTTGAGACATGGTTTTTGACCCATGACTTCTAAATAAGCCCCCAAATTTCAGAACCTCACAAAATCAACTATGAAAGCCTTATATACAACAATGATTAGTGCAAACTCTAAATGTTTTATCATGTATAGACAAGATGATTGTAAATAGGTATAAAGGTATACAATTCAATTTGGGTAAAAAAAATTACCACTTACTAAATTTCTTGTAGTCCTCGTACCAGAAATGACTGGTTAGACTACACACACTTAGGAACTTTTTAAAAAAAAGATTTTACTTTATTTTTAGAGAGAGGGTAAGGGAGGGAGAAAGAGAGAGAGAGAGAGAGAGAGCAAGAGAAAAGCATCAATGTGTGGTTGCTTCTCATGTGCCCCCTTACTGGGGACCCGGTCTGTAACCCAGGAATGTATCCTGACTGGGAATCAAACCAGCAACCCTTTGGTTCATAGGCCTGCACTCAATCCATTGAGCCACACCAGCCAGGGCTGCTTATGAACTTTTTGTCTACGAGAAATAGTATGTATCTTTGTCTCACGTAACCTCAACATAATCCCCAAGTTGTTGTAGTTGGGAAATTTAAATGGTAGAGATTGAAAACAATAATTGTACCTTGACAACAACAGTTCCAGCTCCGTTTATGCTGGTTTAATACCTCTGCAACAGGTTGCCATTTTTGTTTCTGTCATATAGTCTGTGTTACCAGCTTAAAAAAAGTAGTCTAATGACCAGACCCCAGCTGTTTTGAGTAAAAGCAAGTGAACTGTTGCTATGAAACTTACCTCCCATTTTGTTATATGAAGCAGCTTGTCATACTTTAGCCAATGCCCCTCCAGGACTCCTGCAGGATATGGCTTATATGTAACCATAAATCTTACCCACTGACAATTATTTGCTCTGCATAAAACAGTGCCAACTCACCTGGCACCAGCTGGAAGAATTAATCAATCACTTCCTGTGGCTATGACAGATCAGTAACACAACTTCCTAATTGCCTTTTCTAGACTAATTTGTCCTATTTGTCCTTCCCTAAATATAGTAAAATTGCCACCCTCCATTACAGAAAACAGCACCGAAGTCGGGGTGGGGGGATCTCTCTGGCCATAATGCCATTTTCATTGGTTGCCTTGATGATGGTGGTACTGACTTTTCATACCTTCTATCTGGCCTTAAGAAAGTATAGTTCATTCTCATTCTTCACATATGTTCTATGAAGACCCCTTGAACTTTAAATTAGCAAATACTAGACCACTGTTCCTAAGAGAAATACAGGGTTAGGGTTTTGCAAGATCTTGAAATGACATTTTTGTCAATTGACCTTGTTTTATGTGTGTTTATGTTGAAAGACATCATATTTTAGCCCTGGCTGGTGTAGCTCAGTGGATTGAGCATGGGCTGGGAACCAAAGTGTCGCTGGTTTGATTCCCAGTCAGAGCACATGCCTGGGTTGCGGGCTAGGTCCCCAATGAGGGCCATGTGAGAGGCAACCATACATTGCTGTTTCTCTCCCTCTCTTTCTCCCTCCCTTCCCCTCTCTCTAAAAATAAATAAAATCTTAAAAAAAAAGACACCATATTTTTTATATATTATTAATTAACATTGAACTTGCAGCCAACAGCACTATCACTCATTCACTCATGCCTGAGAAAAGCTTATCTGATACATGTATTTATGTTCTCCATAAGGCACATCACAGCCTTCCTGCACTTAGGGGCACTAGGCAGCAATTCAACACGGCACTTGGGGAGCATTGTAAAGAGGGGAATCACCAACAAAATGTACAAAAATGCAAAAGTGTGGCACTACAGAGACCGTAAAAAGCACCCTTTTTTTTATGGTATGAGAGCCAAAACAGGAAGGCAAAGTACCACCTTTTTTGACCTCAGCTGGGATCATGTGCATGGGGTGACTCAGATATTTCACCACCTTGTGTATGTCTGCAAATGACCACAAAAGCACCACAAGTATTGATTTGGGGGTTACAAATAACTTTTACAGAGTAGGTGAATTTGCAAATACAGACTATGTAATATAATGAAGATTGACTGCATGTGGGGGCCTCACCTAAATCCTAATTTCTTGTGAGCTTTAAGCTTGGGCTTCTTATCGTATATGGATTTTAAAACACACTCTTTTCCACAAGTCAATATAATAATGGAGTTAAGAATTCCTATTTTTCCCTTGGCATCAGGTCAATATACCTTTTTTTTCCCCCGAGTCATTTGCCCACCTAAAATTCAATGGCACTATGACTATGAAATTCATTTTCCCCTCAGTGTTCTCTTCTTTGAAATATGGAAATAGGTTCCACATTATTTATGGAGAGTTTGAAAGCTGACAAATATTCAAGAAATGATTTAATATTTTTAAATATCTTTATGCCAAGATGTCTTATAAGCTTATGCATATACTAAATTCCATAGCAGTCTACTCACAGCAAAAAACAGGAACAACGAGAACACCCCAAAATCTGTGATTTTACTAAATGAAATCTCATGAGGATATGTGTGGACAAAGCTATTTGCTGCGCATGATCTTCAGCATGGAGACACATAAAGGAAATTCATGCATCCACCTTGGGAAGTGTAGCCCTGATGTCTCATGTCTAACAAAGCACGGTCTCTCGTGAAACATAAAGTCGGCAGGCAAGACCCACGTATGTGATAGCGGAATTTCCTGTGGGAAAATCAGGCTGGCATGTTCCTTAGATTTAAAATAAAACCTTGCTCTCGCTAAAAACCCTCTCTCTCCCGGGATCAAAAGGACTTATGCTAATACATGCCTAGGCTCTTCTTGGCCAGTATTTATGGTTCTTTTGAATTCAGCCCAAGCCTGTTACCCTTCCATTTGCATATCTCTCCTTTTGATGTACCTTCCTGGACCGTCTACCGCCTAACTCAAATCTATAATCTATGCATAGTTAATGAAGACCATTCTGATGCTCTGTACCCTAGATCATCAATAAAAACCCCTGGACCCAAGGCTCGGGGCCTCTCCCATACCATAAGGGAGGGGTCACGTGGTCCCGGATTTCTCTAGTCCTGTGTATTTCCATGTGAGCTTATTCACGCAATCAGTCACAGCCATATGAATTCTGCAGGACAGGATTCGCGACAGACACACACAACGTAAAAATGTAGCCCTGCCATGTCTCCAAGTTACCCAAGTGGAATTTTAACATCAGGACTATCTAGTGGTTGATTCTTCATCAGCTTGTCCTACTTAATTGATTCATAGTAAATTAAAGAAAATTAAAAGTGAGAGAGAAACAAATTAAAAAATAGAGACTATCTGAAAGACAATTCCATGAGTTCAAATAAAAGAAAGATTTTTTAAAAGTTCAGATTGTATATATAGATACACATGAGATAAACATATAGCTCACTCAAGATAACTTCCCATCACTATTAATGTAGCTTCTGCAAAAGGTAGATGAGTTGATCCCTCATACCTTACAGGTAATATAAATAACAATCAATAATTTTAAACAAGACTATTCACAGAGGATTGCGAAATTCCTCCTCCCATGACTGAGTGCATGAGATGCTTAAAAATGCAGGAATGGGGCTTTAAAAATATGAGAAGATTATAAAAATATTGTATGTCTCATCACTGAACAAATAGTATTCAAATAGCAAGCATACTTTTGAACCCATCTATTTCATTTTCTCCGGAGAACTCAAGATTCTCGGGTAATTTTGAGCTTCTTGCTGGTGTCTAGGAAAGAGGGGCCAATCAGACAGAGCACATAGTTTTCTGAGTGCTAGTCAGACTCCACTTCCCACATGTGTGAGTGAGATTTACTTAGTTAACAGACTTTAAAAAGGAAGAAACATAAAAGGAGGAAACAGGCACAAAACTAAGTGGCATCAGGAATATTCGAGTAAAGTAAGTTTTTTTTCTACTTGTAAAAAAGCCCAGGATGATAAACATTTTATAAAGTTACTATCCAATAAAGAAGCTTCATTCATTTTAAAATTTTCCATTGTTTGGAAAGGGAAGGTTGCAGGTGAGTGAGATAAAGAAAGAAGAATATGTTTACTGAATACCTAACATGTACTGGGCATTTAATTTTCACAGCCTTATGAAAATGTTTTATTATTTCATGCTCCAAAAGAAATAACAGGTAGCGGGGAGGGGTAGATAATACGCCAGGGTCATCAATCGACTAATAGAAATGAGGTCTGCCTGATTCAAAGCCCTCCTCTCTCCACTATCATATGAAGAGGGAAGACCAAACACAACAGGCAAAAGCTATGTAACTTCCTGCAACAAAGCTTCCTCACTTCTAAAAATGGGGATTATAAGAGTACTAATCTCACAGAGTTGTTACAAGATTTACATGGGATACATAGTGCTGGCACTTAGCAAAGGATACCTGTTTTTGTTTTTTTTTCCTCACATCAAGTTTTCAAATTGATATGAAAGTATCTCTCTGCTAAGTCTGGTAGATATTCAGTAATGCCCATATACAAAAAAAAAAAGGATAAGCATGGTTTATAGAAACACCTCACCATATTTGACTAAGGTAATTTTTTGACTACTAGGAGTGACATTTCCTAGAATCCTTTGGAAGTCTTATTAAACTTATTAAAATCCTTTGGAAAGTCTTATCAGGGCAGTTATCAAACAAGATGAGGCTGACTATATGGAACTGCTTTGTATACATTGGAAATTTTAAAATGATAGCATAATATTTTTTTATGCTAGCGCTTACACATGTTGACCTTTGTCTACATACATAACTACTTTCCCAAAACAGCATGTGTATATTCCATTTTAAGTAACTTCTGCCTTGGCCAAGAGAAAAGAAATAAATGCTCAGTGGATTGTCAGTAAGCCTTAGAATGAGCACAATCTAATTTACCCTTTGTCTAGATTAAGAAAGTTAAAATATTTCATTTCAAGCATCACTAGGACTTAGTCTAGCTAGAGGGAACAATACAAGAAATGAAATCTTTGATAGTTTTATGTCTATGGTTAATGAGCCATATTCAATGATAAGGGACAGAACAAGTTGAGTCTACTTGGCCCCTGTTCATCTCAGCTTCTCCTTTGAGACAACTGAGATGTCAACAACTGCACTAGTCCTTGAAAAGGGTAGATAAACACCAGAACATAGAATTGCTGGGTAAATGTTTTGGTGATATGCATATTAAATAAAATTAGGAATATTGTTTTCTACCCATAAGCATTCATGCTAATAGTAAAAGAACATAAAGACATTAGTATCGTTTTTATGAATGTGATTTTCTTTCCAGTCAATCAGATCATTGTTATTTCCAATGTGATTTCTTAAGGAAAACAATAGAACTTACATTGTACAATGTGTGAGATCAAGAGAGCAGCACTGGTGTCATTACACGTCAGCCTGCCCTGAGCCAGATCCTGCTTCACCTGCAGAGCAAACAGGTACCTGCAAACACAGAGAGAGACAAACACAGAGTGTCACAAACATAGAGATGGGCAGCATGCAAAGAGGGTGGGGAAGGTCCCCATCTAAGTCAGGCTCACCCCTGGCAATCTGTCCACATTGTGAGCAACTAAAGAGAGGTACGTAAGCCAAGGAAAAGAATGCCTGCAAGGCTGGGATGAGTTCCTGGTGCCACTGACTGCCATGCAGATGCTCAGAGCTTCCTGCAAGGACTGGGAGGCATGTGCTGTAACCTTCTCACACAATGATTAATATGTTTCGTTTTATATGGAGAGATACGGTGATAAAAAACAAGACTGGCTTATCATCCTGTATATTTTTGTAGGGCAAAGCAAACATTTAAAATTTTTTCACAGATCAAATGTATTTAAAAATGGCTTTATGGTTCAGACAATAACAATACTTTTTTATGGTTAGTAACAGCTTTGCCAACAGGTAACGGCAAGACAGGAGAGTCTTTTTTGTGGTGCAGTAGTCACTTAGCTACTGCCATTAGCATCAGCTCCCAGATGTATAAGAATCGGTTTATTTTAAAACTCTTTTCTTTATATTGTAGGATAAAGCAAGTGAAGACTTTTGGCAAAAGAGAGAAGAGATATTCATAAAACAAAGAAATTAAGGAAAAACAGTCATTGATAAAACTGATTTGAAAATATCATATGGACATGGGCAACAGGATGAGGACTGCCTCAGGGAGGAAAGGTGGGGAGTGGGTGGAGGGGGGCAAAGAGGGAAAAACTGGACGACTGTAATAGCATAGTCAATAAAATGTAATTAAAAAAGAAGATATCAGTATGAACTCATAAACTTTTAGAAAGGCCCACTGCCTAGTAACAGTGTCATCTCAGAAGCAACCCTTAGTAACCAGATTCTGGCTCTCATCCAATCACCCACTGAAAGGACAGAGAGGTGAGTCCTTGGAGAAATGGTGGGTTCCAGGTGTGTGGTAGGGAAAGATGCAAAGTGAGCCTAGAGTATCTAGTTATGCCAAAAAGCAAGGCAGCTTCCAAAAATATACGTGCTATATGAAAAGGGTGAAAGATACATATTGAAGGGACATTCATTGGCTAAAGTGACAACCATTTAGTAGCAACAAGAATAGTTAAAGTAAAAGGAAACAAATGAAATTAATGAAAATTCAAGAGTTCAAATAATGATACTCAAAAAAAGAAAAAACAAAAAAACCCCTGAATTGTCACCAATTTGAGGAGACTATTAAAGCAATTCTTTATTTAAAAATTGATAATCCGTGGCAAAAAAGTGGTCATGTAATCTGTCTCTCCAGTAGGAAGGGTATTTCAGGATATACAGGTAGTGCAAGTGGATGAGGCAAAGTTTTACCTTATAGAAGAATGCTAACTAATAATGTTATCATTATTATTATTATTGACTCTGGCAAAGATTGTTAATTGGTGAAAAAACCATTTAGTAAATTGGACATTTGCATAGAGACAAAGTAGCATGACCTTATTTCACAATGGAAAGATCAGAATGTCACCACCCTAATGACCATTTTTAGTGCCATTAATGGTACAGAAAGCACAAAATATTACTTATGATGAATTCTAGTCAAAAATGTTTAACTTGTATCTGTCAAGTCTTTAGAACTAACTTCCAATTTTCAGAAAACACAGAGACTAGAGGAATAAGCTAAATAACCCAAGGAAGCAACCAGACAAATTCAAGGCAACATATTTTACAGCACAACTGGTCCAGAGTCTCCACTAAGGGGGTATCCTGAGGAAAAAAATGAGGGGACTCTGCTAGACTAAAAGAGGTCCAAGGACATGCAATGTGTGGTCCCTCAGTAAATTTTATTTTAGAATAAGCAGATAGAAATGGCATTTGGGAGACAGATGGGGAAATTTGAGTGTGGCCAGGGTATGAGATGAGATAAAAGATACGTATATGTGTACAGAAAACAATCAGAAGGATACCACTGACGTGTTTGTGAACAATGATGATCTCTGGACAACAGGAATACACTATGTTTATGTTTTCATTCTTGTTTATCTGCACTTTCTAACTTTCTACACTGTACACTGACTGCTTTTGTAATAATGAAAGGTTATTTTTAATTAAAAAAGGCTTTAATAAGACCAACCACAGGTTTCCATTAAATGAAATAATACATGGAAGGCACAGTGACTAGAGCAAAAACATTCAATAAATTTTAGCAATTTTTAAAAAATAAAATAAAAATAACCCCCTTTAAGTCATTTAGAAAGTTCTATTATTAAGAACTAAAAAAGAAGGGACAAATCTATAACCATCACAAATAAAACAAAACCCTAAAATAAAACTAAGTCACCTAGAGATCTACCAATTAACAGTTGACCTCTATCTAACCCCTCTAATGTTTATTTCTGCTCTCAAGTTTCTCTCTGCCTCCCTTCTCATCAATGGGAAAAAAAGATGAGAATATGAAATAACAAATATCAACATACAGGGTTATATGAGAAAAGGTAGTATAAACCATGTTTCTGCATTGGGTAGATTTTGAATCCAACACTTCTTAGAGCTACACTTCTTAGAGCTACAGGCTTTAATTCTCAGCTATATGGTTAATTTAAAAATAAGTAGGAGAGCTTTGTGTTTCACAAACATTACATTCTGAATATTTTACTACCTACCAGTTCAAATACAGGGTCCTGTGTTCATAGGAACAGCTTCAGAGTCTGACAGGCTTTGGTGGCCTTTGGTGACAGTGTCCTGTGGGCTGCAAGATGGCAGCAGGTTCTGAAAGGTCACACATTTAGCTAGAGGGCAAGTGCCATGTTGAAGACTGCAGGAAGAACTTGTCGCCCTAATTATGCCGACTCTGTTCTAAGGTCATTGTAATAAGAGAAAGACCTTCTTAGGTACTAACTTCTGTAAGCTGAGTACGCTGGTCGCAAGGCTAACTTCAGAGATTCAGCAACACCTTTCACCCTATAAACTGAAGCAATTCCAATCAAATTCACAAGAACTAAAGGCTCAGATGTACTCAGTAGGCACTGAATAAAATTAAACTGGTAAACACAACAGAAATGTTCAAAGCACTCAAAAGGGAATCAAGTCTCCTTGGGTGGATGTGAGGAGGAGGCGCTAACAGTGGCGGGACTCCTCAAGAAGGGCTTTCAGTTCTGGGGGCCACGAGAGTTGCAAATCATACCCATCTGATGCCTGATTTTACACGTGTCTGTTTTCATTAATTTCATGTGGGAGGTCTGACTCCATCTTTTCTTCCCCAGTATCAGGTACAGCTAACTCCTCTGCCAGCCTAAGGAAACACACTTCAGCAGACCTTGCATAGCGGTAAGTTGCAATAGGGTCTCTCACCTGTTTGAACACAACTGAGTAGAAATTATGTCTGACTGATGATGGGACACCCCATAAAGAAGTGTGCCTAAACTCATCAGCATGACAAAAAGTGACTCGGGGCTCTGCAATAAGAAAGCCTGGTAACTTCTTTTCCAAAGATCTCACCCTACCTTTTAAAACTTGCACCTGAGTCAGCTTTTCTCCTTCTAGACATTGTCAGTAGGACAGAGTTCCACCGAAAGTGCAGTTCAATAAATAGGAATTCAGCTTGTTTAACCACCAAGCAGAATTTAATCTTCCATCTATACAAAAGGGAAGCCAAAAGCTATTCCCGGAGGCTCAAAGAATTAACCACAGGGCTGGAGTCTGGCAAACCATAGAGTCTACAGGCCCCTTTCTGTCTGTCCTGCTCTTTTCCACACATACTTGCCTGAAGCACTGTCCATGCAGACCTTCTCCAACCCCTCCCCCCCTCACCATCTGCCACAGAAAAGTTCCTGGAATCTCAATGGTCACATCATCTGATTTTTGCTTATGCAGGAATTTGAGAGTGTGGGAGTCAGTATGTTGGATCTGGGAGGTCCTCTTCATGTTATACCTCACGACAAAGTAGAAAGCAATGGGGAGCTTCTAAACTTCATGTCAGTTTTATTCACCCTTGAACCCAAAGAATTCTCTCTTCAGGAAAGATTTTTAAAATGTCAGTTAACACTGGGAGACAGAAAACAAAACCCTAAACTTGCTGCATCCAGCTGAGCTTGTATAACATGAGGGAGTTTTATCAGGTCAGACAGAGCACCTGGCAAGATACCAGTCCCACTTGGCTTAACGGTAACAAATTGTATGGAATTTTACAAGGACCAGAATGGTAGAAAACTACAAACTTCTAAAGGCAATGAGTCATAAAAATTGAAAAGGTGCAAAATTCATTGCAAAGTAGAACAGGGAGAAAAAGTGGGAAAAGGGATTTATGCTGCCAATTTCCTAAGTAGTATAGAGGGCGATGCAGAAGGATAAAGCACATTGCTGACCAACAGCTGGACTTGCCTTTAGGTTTGTTTCAATATTCTGAGCTGGGAGCAATGCATGTTTCCACAACAGGAAGGCTGGCCCCAGAAACTGAGACACAATAGCCCTGACAATGACACCTCATGAAAACTTGCCGGCCCCTCTGTCTTGTGCAATTTGGTAGAGTAGTTCCAGCTGTCCCTCCTCTACTTTAAGTGTTCTAGCAAACTGTATACAGTTCCCAGAAGGCTGATGACTTCTGCACTTCCTAGCCACCTTTAATTGCTTCATTGATTTGAAGATGGTAAGTGGAGGTAAACAAGGAGTAAAAACTCATTCAGAAAACACAAAGCCTTTATCTCTCCCTGGAATCCACATTCAGGTACCCAATGACCTTCCTGACACATCCACATGATGTGGAGTAGGTATCTTAAGTGCAGCCTTGTAGAAGCAAACTCCTGACTCTCTTCCCTTCCCCAATCCTCCACTTCCCTCTACCCATTCCCATTTCAGTCATCACCAACACCACCCTGACAGTCGCTAAAGTCAAATCTAAACATCCCTTCTACTTCCCTCAGTCTCTATCCCTACCCCGTCACCCAGATGGACTGACCCCACCTCCACCAAGTATTGCAGAAGCTGCCACGTATCTCTATTTCCACTCCTACCACCTCCTCCATCGCCATGATCTTGGCTTGGATGACAAACATCGCTTTCTCACTGGTTCCCTGCAGTCATCCTCCCCACAACATCCACATGGCAACCAGTCTTTCAACAGTACATGTACTTGGGCCTCTGTCCCACCTCATTGCACTTCACCCTCAGGATTCCTGCCATGCCAATACTTTTATGATTGACACCTGTCATTTGTTCCTGCCTTGGACACTGCCTACCTGGAAAGCTCTCCCTCTGAAAATGACTGATAGATCCTCATCATTTCCTCAGAGGGCACCCTAGACTAACTAATTTAAAATTGTCACCCAATATCCTACTTCAATGACCTTAAGAGCCCTTACCATTATCTGATATTTTTCTTCTTTATTTAATCATCTTGTGTATTCCCACGCTTGTTTTTTCACCAATATATTCCCAGTGCCTAGAACAATTCTTGCACACATTGTATACACTTCATAAATGCTTGACTGGATGTCTTCAACCCTTCATAAATGATGGTCAGCCACCCAAGACATTGGGCTCTATATCAGGAATGAGAGGGTAAGAAAGATGTGATAGCCTTGGTCTTAAACAGTTACAGTTTAAAATGCATGTGTGGCAAGAATTTGGCTGGTCAGACTAGTGTATCAAAGGGCACTCTTGAAAGGGAGGCATTTTATCTTCATGTGTTCCCACTGGGCTCTGATTTCTTTTAGAAAGCTGTGTGTCTTGCCACAAATTATGAAATATGTAGTGGTAGTGATGATGGTGACAATGATGGTGACATGATGGTGATGAGGGTTATCATTCATGGTGTCCCTACTAGGTTCCAGCCATTATGCGTAATAATGCTTATCGTCAAAACAACCATGTCCAACCCAGCCTTATACTCACACTGACACAGAGGAATTAAGACAGGTGCAGAGGAAACAACCGGCTAGTCACAGAGCTATCGAAGGCATGACTGATGCCAAAGCCCGGCAAGACCCGATGCTTATGCTTCTTCTACTTGGCCAAGCTGCCAATGAAACTGACCTAGAGTTCATGTCCACCCACTCATGGCAGCAATGAAGAGAAACTCTGAGTTAACAACTTAGTTTCACAGAAGAGATTCACTTTCCAAAACCATCTTGTGATGTGATAGATAAGCAGGGAAAATATGACAATAACAGGTTAGGTCCAGTCCACTTTGTATCACAGCCTCAGAGAAACGAGGCTTCAGGGAAAACATGGTACTTTCTTAACTGCCATATTTATAAGCCTAACTGGAAAAGAGGGGGTTAAACTGTTAAGCACAGAGCTGATGCCAGACAAGCAGACATTGAGAAAATGGTAATCAAACTGACTTAGAACACTAACTTTCTCTTCTCCTTATCATACCATAGCAATAAACAGCCGAACCACTAACCTTGTGAGTTCTTCCTGGAGTTGTGTGTGGTCAGGTGGAAAGAATTTCACCACAAACCTAACAACAACATGCTTTGGCCCTAAAGAAAAAATAAAGCAGTTATTGATTTGTGTCTCAAAAGCAGTTAAAGAAAAATATTTTCTGGGGTATATTATATACCAAATAATGAGTCTCATTCCAAGCTGCAAAGTGTACACCTGGCAATGCCTAAGTCACTGAGCGACTGGTTAAGCTCAGATACTAAATCACACTTTTACACTGAGGGGAAACAGATGGCTTTTTTTAAAAAAACTGTGACAAAGATATTCCACAGATATTAAACTTTTTCTCTGAAGACTTCAATTGTACTCAGATTTAAAAGGGATTTCTCTTCAAAAATTGCCTAATTAGCTGCTTTAGTGCAAGTACAAGTTTTAGATCATTTTAAAAGGAGGTAAGGAAAATGTAAATCAGTCATGTAATTTATTATTTTAAATAATCTATAAATTACAGCAGCTAATGTGTTTATTAAATATGTATCCAGAACCTATATGTCAGGTACTAGCGTGAAGTCTTGAGAGAAACATCAACAAGCCAAGCCCCTGTCCCTGCCACAGTCTTTCAAGTGTCTTGTAAGCCATCTTGTTGATGAGTTCAGACAAAATTAGGAAGCAGATCTGGGAGGGAGGAGTCAGGGAGAGACTGTGGAGAAGATGGGTAAATTTAGTTTTCAGAATTAAAGAACGAATAGATTATAAAATAATAATTTGTAATCTAAACCAGAGTTCGATGCGTAAACTACAATATAAGGGCAATCTTATAGGTTCTGCCATTTAGAGTGATAGCAATGAATTTATATGTTCTATGAAATATAAGGCACTATAATGAAATCCCAAGTTTAACAGTACATGTATAAAAGCAGAAAATGTCTTTTTGCTCTACCATTCACTATCACAAAAATAGATGTGTGTATCATAATTTCTACGCTAACACATTCAAGTTTAGGGAAAGAAAGAAAAATGATAGATGATAAGGTAAAGATGTCGTCAATATACACAAAATTAGGAGGAAGAAAACAAGGCACACAAATATGGAAGCCAAGAGAAGCTGGGTTTTCCCTAATCATTCCAAAAATTAACAAAACCCTTGCAAGTCAACTCTGGGTCACAAAAGAACAATAGCAAAATGGGGAAGATGGGTAGGCCATGCTATTTCCTTTTGGTTATTTTTACAGAGAAGGGAATTAAATGAGGGTACTCAGATCCTTAGAGAACCTGAAGTTGAGTAGATGCTAGCACTACACACAAAATGACTGTTTTGTCACATGTGGCTAGTTACACAGCACATGGGATGAAAAGGAGCACCCAGTGCTGACCCAATAGGGACAGACTCTCTTCCTCTGCATTTGCTAATATGCTAAGAGATTCTTTTTCACCATTAGCAGAGAGAGGGGAGGAAGGTCCAGTGCTGAGGCATGATGAGAAGGGAGAGAAAAAGCAAGTGTTCTCTTTCTTTCCTTCTCTCCTAGACCCTCCTTAATCTTTTTTCCAACACATGGCCTAAATGAAAGTCAGACTCACTTCAGTTCTGCCTGCCATTCAGAAATTCAGAAACATATACACACACACACACATGCACCTCATGCACCTTATTTTTCCAAACCTCACTTGCATTCCGATTTCACAGGCTTTGATGAGGCAGGACAGAATAGCTTACACCAATTTTGTAAATAAATGCCTCTGCCCCCCCCTCCCGCTTAAAAAGTGACAATAAGAAACCTGGGCACAAACAAGACAAGTTAATTACTTTGGGGCTTAACAGCATGCCTTAGTTGTTAATTAAAATGATATGTGATTTCTCAAGCAAGGTTTTGATTACCAAACTGTTATTTATTAAAACTGCAGAACATATATTTTAATGGTATGTGGATTAGTAGATGATGAGAAGCAATTATGATGTAAAAAAAAAGAACCTGTATCATTAAGTGTGCATGATGCCACAGGACAGACAGACAACATCTAGATGAGGAAACTGGCTGGTTTTATATTTAATATAACTTAAACATACAGTATATACTTACTTCTAATCTGCTTGACAATAGGTTTTAAGAGATCCAGCCACACCTACAAAGGAAAAAAAGGAGACACAAATTCTCAATAAGAGTTTAAGTATTTTGAAACTTACGTGGAGCTGTTTAAAATAAAATTTTTGTGTAGTTGAAGTCCCTTTTTTCTCTAGAATTTTGTTATGTTACATCATATACCACTTTTATAGAACAGATTCAAATTTACTAACACTATCCCTAACATCCAAAATTAAAATCTCTCCTAGACTCAGTTAACTAAGAATTTTTCTACCCTCATTTGTACTTCGGTCATAATTACCTAGTCAGCAAGTATTAATGTATGACTGCATGTCTGGCTACAAGGTGAGTGAAATATGCACGCCCCTTAATGAGACAAAATGTATGTATGCGTATGTATCATATGTGTAGACAGAATAGCTTTGAGGGATATGGAAAGAAAATGATATTTATAGAATACCAGCTTTGAACCAGGCACTCTCCAGAAGCTATTTAGTTATGAACAAGGCCAGAAGAATTCCTGTTACCCAGGAAAGAAATCTGAGATTTGGAGAGGCTCCAGAGCAAAAGAGCCAGGACTGAAATACGGCCTGCCTAATTTCAAAGTCCAGACTCTTTTCACACACACCTGCCTTAGCATGCAGTTTGAGTGGCAAAATCTTCGAGAGAGAGAGCCACCCACTGCCCTTATTAATAAAGTATGTTAACTATTTTATTTTATTTTACAATGGTTTTCTTTAAACTCACCTTGAATTTGCAGCCATTTGAAAAGGTTCTACTGAATCTCATATTTGCATATACGACAAAAACAAGGTTAATGTGCTTAATGTAAAAATGGTTTTATAAGTAAATGTAAAAAAGAGAACACAAAACTATGCAAAGAACAGCAGGTAATTAATGAAGAAAAATGACAATAGCTAAGGAGAAATGTTCAAATTCAGGGGTAATTTGCACTACAAATGCAAGTTTAAATAACCATAGACCATTTCCACCCATTAGATTTGCATCTATATGCGCCTATGTGTACTTGCATGCTTTGTTTTATAGTACTCAGTGGTGCAGGGAATTGGTACTCTCTTACTGTACTGGTAAATGTATGAATTGGTATGTTTCTGGAGGACTAATTTGGGAATAATTATCTAAAATCTAAAAAGTATTCCTACACACACTCTTTCACCCAGTAATTCACCTTTGGGTAATTAGAAATTTATGCATAAAAATATTTATATATAAGGAATGTTAATAGCATTTCTATAATAGTAAATTCCCCTCTCCCAATAACCTAAATAAATAAATAAATAAATGGTCTACATCTATATAACATTACCATGAAGGAATTAAAAATTATGTTCTTGATAAATACTTATAAATGTAGGAAAATGTGTTTGGGAGGTTGCAAGCTGAGTGATTTCTTGTCTTCTGCCTTTTTAATTATCTAAATTACCTTAAATAAGCACTAAGAATTCTCATAATGAAAATAACTAAAAACTTTAAGTTCCCACATATTCACATTAAACTTCCACATCACCTTTTTAAATAAGTAAGAGTTTATAATAAAACTCTCATTTCTGTATTCCCCACCCTATATCACTATCCTATAAGAGAAAAATATATTGGCATTAGCTGATTTAGGATCATCTCTACTGTGGTGCTCAATAAATCTCAATCTTAAAATGAGAGAAAATATTCATTCAAAACAGCAACTGTCATTGCAAGATATATTATTTTCCTCCTAAGAATCCTCAAAAGATGGATGAGGTGGCAAATGATAAGATACTTGATATTTCATTTGATAAGAAATTAGATTCAGAGAACAGATACCCAAAGTTGAAACTTAAACCCTGCACTTGAGCGCCCTGGCTGGTGGATATAGGTCAGTGGATTGAGTATGGGTTGCGAACCAAAGGGTTACTGGTTCGATTCCCAGTCAGGGCACATTCCTAGATTGCAGGCCAGGTCCCCAGTGGGGAACATGTGAGAGGCAACCACACACTGATATTTCTCTTCCTCTTTCTCCCTCCCTTCCCGTCTCTTTAAAAATAAATAATCTATTAAAAAGAAATCTTGTACTTCAAACTTATGTATTAATTCTACTAAATATTACTGTGTCCCTATGCTCAGCTCTGGGAATCTAATGATGAGAAAACCAATCATGGTCCTTACTTTATGGACCTTATGGTCTAGTGAGGAAAACAGACAGGAATCAAAAGACCTTCTCAACAAAAATGAAGAACCTGAGACAAACGAGTAAAAAAGGGGAGTCCCAGAGGACTCAGAATGTCTGGGATAGAGAAGTTTGAACCAGTCATGGAAGAAGCAGAAATAGAGGGAATCAGAGATTTTATATTATTATGACACTGTTCAGGGAACACGACATTGTGCTGATATCTGAAGGGGAAGAGAGTAAGAAGAACAGATGACACAGTTCACTTGTCTAGATGCCTGAGCTGAAGGACACCAACATGGCTTCAGAGCATGGCTGGTGGGTCAGGAAGGGGTCAGACCCCATAGAGGTCAGGTTAAGATTCTTTGTCCTTATCCTAAGAACAATGTGAAGGGTTTAAGCATGGGGCTGATCCAACCTGATGTGCACTTTAAAAACATTAGTCTGGAAGTGTGAGAATAGATGGGGAGAGCCAGAATATATATATTTTTTCAATTACAGTTTACTTCCAATATTATTTTGTATTGGTTTCAGGTGCAGAGCATAGAGGTTAGACAATCATATACTTTACAAAGTGTTCCCTGCATTATTTCCAGTACTCACTTGGCACTATACATGCTTACTACAATATTATTGCCTATATTCCCTATGCTGTACTTTACATCCTATGGCTGTTTTGTAAGTACTGATCTGTACTTCCTAATTGATGAAGGGCTTTTTCAAGAAGCTTGGCTGTGAAGGAGGAGGAAGACAAGAGGCTAGGATTATAGAGGGTAAAAAAAAAAATCAAGTAAGGGCATTGATTATTTGCTTGTTTTTAAGAGGGAAGCCCTGGGTACTTTAAAAAAGGGGAGGGATTGAGAATATGAGCAAAGAGCTAACTGATGTCCTGAGGGACTTGAAATGATGTGACAAAATAGCTCTAAAACAGGGCAATGACTTGAATTAGAAAAGAAGAACTCTTCCATTGGGGGAGAAAGATGGAAAAGTTAATTACAAATGTAATTAAGTTTACATTTCTTTCTTGGGAAGATAGGAAAGTTCCTTTTCAGTGCCTTCTGTTTCCCTTTTAAAATCTGAAAGTTGGTAAATTGAGGCATGTTAAGAAGATTCAAAATAGTTATATTGCATGAGGCATTGAGTTAATAGAGAATTCTAGTGGGATTCTGCAGGGCTGCTGAGCGAACACTCATGCACCTGCTATCCTGCGTTCTTTCAGCCTCCATAGCTGCCTCAGGAGACCCATCTCTGAGATATTTCACTATCGTCATGTCTACGGCCATACCACCCTGAACGCTCCCGATCTCGTCTGAGATATTTCACTATCGTCAATCCTGCCACAGGATCTGCTTAAACGCCGCAAGCGATTCAGGACAAAACAATGACGCCCTGGCAACGTAGTTGCCAATTTTGTGAACTGTTATAAAACAACTCTCTTCTGTTTTTGGTATTTCTGTGGAAAGCATCAAATACAAGAACCAATTTGAGACAACTGAGCATGTGGTTTTTAGAACGTGTAGGTCCAGAAACATCAAACTGGCCTGAATGAGCCCATCTGGTAGAGCTCTGCGGCAGTAATGATCACAGCTGCACTGGCCTGGGTGAGAACACTGAACCTGAGGGAACCTCTCCATTTACCAGTGAGACTGATGCCTGCAGAGCTGAGAAAAAAGGTCTTGCACACACATACTATACATGGATGGGCTGGAAGGAGCTCCTCTCATTTCTAAGAAGAAAAATAGGGTTGCTGCTTGACTAGAATTAAAGCACTGAAGTTTGATATATAGGAAGGGCCGCTGGGAAACATTTGAACTGAATCAGATCACCTTACACAAATCACTTGTTCATTCAACCTAAGCAGAACAGAAACAAGTTTCAGATGAGTTAAAAAGGCACCAAAGCACCATAATCTGTCTTTCCCTGCAAATAGATCTCTAGAGGGTCACAACTGTAATGGTGTATCTCGAACTCAACCCTCCATCCCTTCAACCAAGCCACACATCCTTGCTTTCTCTAAAACCATGTTGCTCATCTCCAGAGCACAACTGCACATACACATTTCTTGACTGTAAAGAGATTTGATTAAAATGAATGAACTAGAAATGTCATTCCCAGTGAGCAGGACTCACCAAATCAAGGAACTTCCCAGCTGCAATTTGAAGGCCTATTGGAAGAGTTTGCTAGGGCTGCCATGACAAAGCACCACAGACTAGGTGGGAATGGACAACAGGAATTTATTTAATCACACTTCTGGAGGATCAGGGTGTTGGCAGGTTTGGTTTCTCCTGAGGACTTGCTCATTGGTTTACAGATGGCTACCTTCTGGCTATGTCCTCACATGGTCTTCCCTCTATGAACACATGCCCCTGGTGTTTCTCAGGTATCTCCAAATTTCTTCTAAAAATGATACCAGTCAGCCCTGGCTGGTGTGACTCAGTTGGTTGGAGCATAGTTCCACAGACCGAAAAGTTGCGGGTTCTGTTCCCAGTCAGGGCACATACTCAGGTTGCAGGTTCTATCCCCAGTAGGGGTGCGTATAAGAAGGCAATTGATTGTTCTCTCTCTCTCCTTTCCTCCGTTTGTTAAAAAAAATGACAGTCAGATTGGATTAGGGAGCACTCTAATGGTCTCAGTTTAACTTAATCACATCTTTAAGGGCCCTATCTTCAAGTATAGTCACATCCTGAAGTTCTGAGCATTAGAGTTTTCCACATACACATTTTAGGGGGACACAATTCATCCTATTACAGCTATCTTCCACAATTTCATTTCAACACAGCTTTCCCCTGCTTACATACATTTTATTCAGGCTCCCTATTTTCCTCCAATGCCTTGTTAATAATTCTTTCCGCTTCGGAATGTGCTCTCTGCACTGAAATACTGTTAGGTGAGAAGAGATGTTTTAGTGCCTAGGTATCAAAGGCAAGGCAAGATGAATTACTGTTCTCAAAGCTTTCTCTTCTTTCCCTCAACATTTTTTGCCTGTACTATTTCGGTGAGTGACATTTTAGGTGGATTTTGTAGGCAACTGAAATATTTGAGGTATTTTGGAAAAGGTCTTATTAAAAGAAAGTCAGGCCCTAGTCAGGTGGCTCAGTTGGTTGGAGCCTTGTCCTGTGCACCAAAACACTATGAGGTTGATGCCTGGCCAGGGCGCATGCTTGGGCTGTGTGTCCAACCCCCCACAGGCAATGCCTGGCCAGGGCACATGCTTGGGCTGTGTGTCCGACCCCCCACAGGAGATGCCTGGTCAGGGCGTCTCTCGATGTTTCCCTCTCACACCAATGTTTTCCTCTCTCTCTAAAATCAGTGAACAGGTTCTTGGGTGAGGGTTAAAAAAATAAGTAAATAAAAAGAGAGTCAGTTACTGGATATTACACAAGGGGCAGGGAAAAGACACTGTTTCTTGAGCGACTGCTGTGTGCCAGGCATTGGATAGGTGCTTTATATATTCTCATTTAATATTCATAACAATGTTGTCATTTTACACAGGAAGGAAGCCAATCCACAAAGCTTATTTAAGGTGCCCAAGGTCATACAGCTGGGGTTCAACATTGAGTTTATTTGACTCTAAACCTGTGCTTTTTCTACAACAAAATATCCTGCCCCTCAAAAACTACAAGATTCAAGAACAATTCAAGTCTCATCTTCATGTTTAAAAATCAAAATTGTATACAACAAAAATATTTCATTGTCAACTATAACATATATAGAATCAGATAAAATAGGTTATAAAAAATTATCCAGTATCTAGAATTCATTGCAATAATTTAGTCTTTCTTCAGGCTGACTCCTAGAGAAATAACTTTACTTTAAATTTTTGTTTTTAATAATTTTACATTTGTTTATATTTAAAAGATATGTAAAGTGTGGCTTTCCTTTTCAAACCCACTAGAGGTTTCTGATTCTGGTCAAAATAGAGGAAGAGGGACAGGATCTTCCCACATAAAACATTTTAAAAAAATGGAAACAATACATAACAAAACAGATCTGGGGCACCAGGCAACGAGTAACAGTGATTTCCTGAGAGATAACAAAATAATTACAATCCCTGCAGTCGACCCAGCCTTCCGCCTTGAGCAAGTCTCTAGACTGTGGTGTAGGGAGGAACAACCTGGAAAAATCCATGAGTTGAAGAGATGGGGCTGAGAGTACAGGGGACCTCGGTAGCAAGAGTTCACAGGAGAGTTCCAAAGAGGAGAAAGCTCTCTCCTCTCCAGAAAGAGCACTGAAGACAGTAAAGAGGGTTACCTTGAGTAATCAGCTGAATACTGATCAACATATGCTTGTGAGAAAAGTACCAAGATTGAAAAAAAGAAACAATAAAGAAATTAGAGGTCACAGTGCCTGGTGTTCACACAGGGCTAGGAACATTACTTATTTGCACCAGGCAGATTGGAAAACTTCATGATTCATAGGCATTGGATAGAACGCTGAAGGGTCATCCCTAGCAGTAGAGAAAAATTTATTCCATGTTGTAGACTATACCAGTTCCACCTAACAGGTGTTAAAAGTCAAATCTGAGAGCCCAGAAATAAACCCACACCTTTATAGTTAATTAATATTTGACAGACAAAGCAAGCACATACAATGGGTTGAAGATAGTTTATTCAATAAAGGGTGTTGGGAAAACTGGACAGATAAGATGCATAAAATAAAACCAGACCACCTTCATACACCACACACAAGAATGAATTCAAAATAGATGAAAGACTTAAATGTTAGACCTGAAACCATAAAAATTGTAGAAGAAAACATAGGCAGCAAAATCTCAGACATTGCTCTTACCAATATTTTGTCAGATATATGTCCTCAAACAAGGGAAACAAAAGAAAAAATAAACAAATGGGACCACATCAAACTAAAAAGTTTGTGCATAGCAAAGGAAATCATCACCAAAATAAAAAGACAATACGCAGAATGGGAGAACATATTTGCTGATACATCTGACAAGGGGTTAATATCCAAAATTTGTAAAGAACTTACAAAACTCATCACCAAAAAAACAAACAACCCAATTAAAAAATGGGCAAAGGACTTGAATAGACACTTCTCCAAAGAGGACAGGCAGATGGCCAATAGACATATGAAAAGATGCTCAACATCACTAATCACCAGAGAAATGCAAATCAGAACCACAATAACATATCATCTCACACCTGCCAGAATGGCTATGATCAAAAAATCAACAAACAACAAGTGCTGGCAAGGATGTGGAGAAAGAGGAACCCTTTTGCATTATTGGTGGGAATGCAGATTGGTTCAGCCACTGTGGAAAGCTGTATGGAGATATCTCAAAAATTTAAAAATGGATCTGCCTTTAGACTCAGTGATCCTACTTCTGGGAATATATCCAAGGGAACGCAAAATATTAATTCAAAAGGACATACACACCCCTATGTTCACTGTGGCATTATTTACAGTTGCCAAAATATGGAGGTAACCCAAGTAGAGGAGTAGATAAAACAACTATGGGATATTTATACAATGAATACTACTCAGCTGTAAAAAAGAAGAAAATTTATTCTTTGCAACAGTATGGGTGGATCTGGACAACATTATGCTAAGTGATATTAATAAGCCAGTCAGAAAAAGACAAATACCACATGATTTCACTCATATGTGGAATCTAATGAACAAACTAAACTAACAAGCAAAGTAAAGACAGATTCATAGATAGACAGCAGGATGACACAGCTAAGTGGGAGAGCTTAGGGGGTGGAGAGATTGAGCAAAAAGGAAAAAGGACTCATGGACATAGACAACAGTGTGGTGACTGCAGGGGGAGGATATAAGGGGACTAAATGGTAATGGAAAAAATACAATAAAAAAGTTAAAAAAATAAAGGCTATTGATTTTTGCATGCTAAAAAAGGGTAAAAATAAACATGCTAGTAGATTTGTTAGAAACAGTGCAAGTGAGAATGCAATGAAGCAAAATTTTAATATATTGGAAGAAAAACACAAAATTCATCTTACAATTTTACACCCAGCAAAAAAATACCTTTTAAAAAAGCAGGCAAAATAAAGACTTTTTCAAACATATAAAAGTTGAGAGAATTCATCAGCAGCAGACTCATGTAACATAAAATGTTAAAGAAAGTCCTTCAAGGACAAAGAATGATATCAGATAGAAATCTGTGACTACACAAAGGAATGAGGAATACCAAAATGTTAACTCATGGTATATAGGTAAGATGCTTTAAAGAATTTTAAATTATTTATAGCTACATAAAAGACAACAAAAATAGTAATAGTAAAGTAGGGTTTGTAACTTTTGCAAAAAGATCAGCAAGGGGAAAATGGAAGTATATTATTTTAAGTTTTTATGCTGTATGTGAGTGACATAATATCCCCTGAAAGCAGGCTCTAATAAGTTACAGATGCATACAAACCCCAACTGAACCACTAAAGTGACAAATCAGAGTTATAGCTTATCAGCCAACATAGATGGTAAAGTGGAATCATCAAAAATATTCTATTAATCAAAAAGAAGCAGAAAAACAGGAACAAAGAATGAACAAGACAAACAGAAAACAAATACAAGATGCCTGATTTAATCCACATCACCAATCATATTAAATGTAAATGGTCTAAATAACCCCAAATTAAAAAGAGGGACTGTCAAACTGAACAAAAACAAGACCCAACTATATAATTACTGTAAGAAATGCACTGTAAATATAAAGACTTAAGTTAAAAGGAAAAGGATGAAAAGGTATATTGTGTAACAATAACACTTTTTAAAAACTAAAGAAGCTATATTTGTGTCAGACAAGGTAAATATCAGAATAAAGAATATCCCTAGAGATAAAGAAGGTAATTTCTTTATCTAATAAAAATTAATCAATCAAGAAGATATAAAAGTCTTTAACATTTGTACACTTAAAAGCAGAACTTCAAAATACATGAAGTAAAAAGTGATCAAACTGCAAAAAGAAACTGACAATTTCACAATTTTAGTTTGAGATTTTAACACCTCTCTCTAGCCCTGGGAAGGGCAGTCACTCCCCAGTCTGCAACACCCCAGATATCAGAATACCAAGAACACAGAAAACAAGAAAATATTAAAAAAAAAATCAGCCCAGCTGGTGTAGCCCAGTGGATTCAGCGCGGGCTGGGAACCAGAGGGTCCCGTTTCGATTCCCAGTTGGGGCACATGTCTGGGTTGCGGGCCAGGTCCCCAATGAGGACCATGTGAGAGGCAACCATACATTGCTCTTTCTCCCTCCCTTCTCCTCTCTCTGAAAATAAATAAATAAAATCTTAAAAAAAAAAATCAGTGCTTGCCAGTGGCTCAGAGAGAAGGGAGGGATCAAGAGGTGGAACACAGGGGATTTTTAGGGCGCTGAAGCTATCCCTTATGATACATATCATTATACATTTGTGAAAACCTATAGAATGTAGGACACAAAGAATGAACCCTAATGTAAACCTTGGACTGCAATAATAATGTATGAATATTGGCCCATCAATTGTAACATATGTATTATAATATTATTGCAAGCTGTTAATAGAAGAAGTCACTTGTGTATATGTTGGGGGAGGATAGTATATGGGAACCTCTCTGTACTATCTACTTGGTTTTCCTTTAAACCTAAAACTTCCCTTAAAAAAAAAAGGCTATTAATTAAAACAAAACAAAACACAGAGTTGGAAGATGGTGGCGAGGTAGGTGGGAGCGCACAGCCCAGTTCTCCCTGTGACCAGCTGGAACACCTAGATGATTGTGGCAGTGCCTTCCACACGCATGTAAACACGCATGTTCCGGAATTTACATGTTTTGAGCGCAGCTCTGTGTGATTCCCGTGTGGGCAAGTGTGGATCATGTCTGTGGAATAGGAATTCTCTAATAGGAATTTGGCAAAGATGTATCTTAAAAAATTCTGACTTGCTGAGCCCTGCATATTATATTACCTTGGTCCTGTCTGCCACCGGACCTGACTTTATATCCTAATGCTCTGCTAATGAGTAAACCTATCCCTGTTCTGCTTAATCCCATGAATAATCAATCCAATGTAAATATGTCCTAAAGCCTCTAATAAAAACCCCAGCTAAGCGACCCACGAGGCCTTTTCCTGAGATGGAGGAATTGGTCCCGTGGCCCCGGACTCTCCTTTCCCTGCGTGTCTCAGTATGAGATTCTTTCACGCATCGAGTTGTGGTCACCCACAGGTTTTGGCAGGGACGAAATCCCCACGACAGATGATCTTCTGAGGAACAGAGTGAATAGCCAAGGGAATCCCAGCTTATATGAAGTTTGGAGGCAAAAATTTGCAGATGACATTGAAAAACAGATGGTGAGATTGCACAGGGACACTAAGGTCCCTGGGATCTGCACAGAAACCAGGGATGCTGCGGCACCCGGCCCAGAGCCTGCCGCAGGATACAGAGAGGAGAGTTAGATCACCAGCTCCTGCCCCTACCAGAGCAGGGAGGCCAGTCGGCACAAGGAGGGACCTGGGTGCTGGAAGTCACTGGGGGAAATACAGACTAAGTTGGAGACACACAAAGGGGGTACTCATCCACTGGGACTGTGGACGCTGGCACCAGAGAAATTGGGATACCGGGCAACACCTGGAGAAGGGAGGAGTTGGGCCATGTAGGACCCGGACTTGGATAGTCTCCAGACCGGCTGGAAAGTGGGGCTGCATGAAAAGCCATGTGCTTGTTAAGAACAAGCTGTTTCGGATGGAACTCTCTAGCAGCGGCTGGCAAGTCCCGAGGGTGATTTCAGCTGCTCAAGCCCAGAGACAGTAGCTGAGCAGAAATGCACACTCTGCTTGTCTTGCACTGCATGTCCAGAGAATAAGTAGCTGAGCAGAACCACGTGCCCGGCTTTTCTCGGGATCCATGACCGAGATCGACTCATGCTGTGAGCAGCTGTGTGGCTGATTTGAACCTGGCAGCTCATGGAGGACCTGTGCCGGAGGCCAGGAAACTGTGAATATGGTGACCCAGACCTGGTCCCCATCCTCTGAAAACCATAGGAAAGGAGAAAAGCAAAGACAAGCCCCCCTCTTCCTGTGGCATCTAGGAAGACCAGCAAAACTCTTGGATAAGTTTAAAGTCAGCAGGAGGCTTATTATTTTTTTTTTTCTTTTTGGATCCTCTCCCCTTTTTTTTCCTTTATTTTTTCTTGCCCCAAATGAGACAATAAGAGGTGCAGTTACAAAGGGTCCATAGAGAGATCAAAAGGGGGAGCAGAAGGCTAACCCCCAAAACTGAAAAACTGAGAAAAATGTCACTTTGCTATCCCATAGAGCTGGCATTTTATTGTTTATGTGTATTATTATTATCTTGTCATTATTTTTACCAGTTTATTTTATCAGTATTTTTTAAATTTCTCTTCCTTATGTTTAGTTTTCCTCATTTTATTTCCCTGTTTAATTGCATTGTTTGACTCATTTTCCTTATTCTCTCTGTATTGTGTTTTAATTTTCCTTCTTTCACTTCACCCGTGTTCCAATAACACACAACTCTTGATCGGGTACTTTCTGTTCTGGTTATCCAAATCATATATTTCTTGTCATATTATTGTTGTTTCAGTACTATTGTAAATAATTGTTGTTCCATACAATTGTACATACATACAGAACCCTCCATGATCATACCCCACTTCAATTTAATCCTGAGCATTATTATTACTGTGGTTAACTCTATTCTCTCTCACACTACGTCTACTTTCTATCCTTTACTCTCACTATATGTCATCATCTAACCCTGCACAAGTGCTCTATTTTCTGGATTCAGCTCACAATCAACCTCCTCTCTAATAAGAGTCTTACCTCTCACCTTTTATAAATACTGGCTACTTGGGCGAAATATCACAGTTAACGCTGTACTTATCCAAAGAATCACCTATATCTTCTCTACTTGCTGGTACTTTAAATCCCATAAAATACTCTCAGGTTGTCTTAATCCATTTTGCTTACCCCCTGCCACTGATCACATACAAGAATAGGTGGGAGATGCAAACATCAGTATACCTGCTAGAGGAGAGAAACCACCAACAAAGGAACCACCAAAAGGTAAAAATTAAAGTACAACAAGAGAGCCCACACAAACAGAAGAAAGGGCAAACCCAGAGCATCCAGACAAGGAGATGAAAGAGACCACACCATTGAACCTCACAGAATTCCTACCATAGAAGTTCACCCTACAAAGTCAGCTAGCAAAGCAATACATCAGGAAGCGCAGAAACAAAAAGAATCACCTAAGATCGGGAGACCAAAAAAAAAAGAACATGCAAGCAAAAGAAATGGAAAACTCCCCACTAAAAGAGCTAAACGAAATGGAGGTAACCAAACTATCAGATACAGAATACAAATTAATGGTTATAACGATGCTCAAGGAACTCACAGACAACTACACAGAAGTGAGTGAGAACTACATCAGCATGAAAAAGGAAATAGAAACTATAAACAAAAACCAGGAAGAAATGAACAATAAAATCTCAAAAATAAAAAACAAAATAGAAGGAATTACAAGCAGGCTGGATGAAGCAGAGGATAGAATCAGTGAGTTGGAGGACAAGGTAGAAAAAAAAAAAACAGCCATAAATAGCAAGAAAAGGAAAAGAGACTCAGAAAGAATGAACATGTTGCAAGACAACATGAAACATAACAATATCTGTATAATGGGGATACCAGGAGGAGAATAAGAGCAAGGGATAGGAAACTTGTTTGAAAAAGTAATGATGGAAAACTTTACTAATATGATGAGAGAAAAAGTCACACAAATCCAGGAAACACAGAGAGTCCTAATCAAGAGGAACCCAAAGAAGCCTACTTCAAGACATATCATGATTAAAAGGCAAAATTCTAAGACAAAGAGAGACTCTTAAAGGCAGCAAGGGAGAACCACAAAGTACCATACAAGGGAGCCCTGATAAGACTAGCAACTCACTTCTCAATGGAAATGCTCCATGTCAGAAGGGAATGGCAAGGAATATTCCAAGTAATGAAAACCAGAGGTCTACAACCAAGACTACTTTATATACCAAGGCTCTCAATTAAAATGAAAGGCCAAATAAGGACTCTTCCAGACAAAAGAAGCCTCAAAGAATACGTCTTCTCTAAACAAGCTCTCCAAGAGATGCTAAAGTGTCTGCTTCAAGAAAAGGAAAATAAAGAGTAAGAGAGAGAGGAACACAGGTACGAGAAAGTACCTATCAATAAATAACCTTAAATATAAATGGATTAAATGTTCCATTGAAAAGACATAGAATAGCTGAATGGATAAGAAATCATGACCCACACATATGCTGCCTACAAGAGAACCACCTCAGGACAAAAGCTCTACACAGACTGAAAGTGAAAGGCTGGAAACAAATATTCCAAGCAAATGGACATGGGAAAAAAGCTGGGGTAGCAATACTCATATCAGACAAAACAGACATCAAAACAAGGGCCATAAAAAGAAACCCAGAAGGTCACTATATAATACTCAAGGGAAGAATCCATCAAGAAAACATAAACATTGTAAATAAATATACACCCAAAATAAGCACACCCAAATATATACCGGAAATCCTGGAGGACTTCAAGAAAGATATTGACAGAAACACAGTTATAGTAGAGCATTTTAACATCCTACTGTAAAAATCTTCCAAACAAAATATCAACAAAGATATTGAGGCTTGAACACTGTCTTAGATCAAATGGACTTCATTGATGTATATAGAGCCTTTCGTCCCAAGAAGCAAAATACACATCCTTTTCTAATGCACATGGAACATTTTCAAAGACAGACCTCATGATAGGACACAAAACAAACCTCAACAAATTAAAGAAAATTGAAATCATATGTAACATTTTCTCTGACCACAAGGGCCTGAAACTAGACAACAACCTCAAGGAAAAAACTCAATAATAGTAAAAAATCATGGAGATTGAATAGCATGTTATTGAACAATGAATGGGTCAAGAATGATATCAAGAAGGAAATAAAAAAGTTCCTGGAAACAAATGAAAATGAACTCACAACAACCCAAAATTTATGAGACACAGTGAAGGCAGTCCTGAGAGGGAAGTTCATAGTGATATAGGCCTACCTAAAAAAGACAGAAACATTTCAAATAAACAACCTAATCCTACACCCAAAAGAACTTGAAGAACAACAACAAAGACAGCCCAGAGCAAGTAGAAGGAAGAAAATAACCAAGATCAGAGCAGAATTAAATGACATAGAGACTAAAAGCACAATTCTAAGGATCAATAAATCCGGGAGCTGGTTCTCTGAAAAGATAAACAAAATCCACAAGCCTTTAAGCAGACTCATCAAGAAAAAAAGAGACAGGCACCAAATAAATACAACCAGAAATGAAAGAGGAGCTATTACAACTGACACCACAGAATACAAAGGATTGTAAGAAATTACTATAAAGAACTACATGCCAAGAAATTTGAAAACTTAGGTGAAATGGACAAATTTCTAGAAAAATATAATCTCCCAAAACTGAATGAAGAAGCAGCAGAAAGCCTGAACAGACCAATAACAGCTGATGATATTGAAGCGGTAATCAAAACACTCCTGACACACAAAAGTCCTGGGACTGGCGGTTTCACAGGAGAATTCTACAAAGCATTTAAGAAAGAGCTAACCCCTATCCTTCACAGACTATTCCAAAAACCCAAAATGATAGAAGACTCCCAAACTCTTTTATGAAGACAGCATCATCTTAATCCCAAAACCGGATAAAGACACAACAAAGAAAGAAAACTTCAGGCGAATATGGCTGATGAACATAGATGCTAAAAATGCTCAACAAAATATTGGCTAACCGTATCCAGCAATACATTAAAATGATCATACACCATGATCAAGTGGGATTCATCCCAGGGATGCAAGGATGGTACAATATTCGCAAATCAATAAACGTAATACATCACATAAAAAGCAAAGACAAAAATCACATGATCATATCAATAGATGCAGAAAAAGCATTTGATAAGGTACAGCACCCATTCATGATAAAAACACTTAGAAAAGTGGGAATAGAGGGAGCATTCCTCAATATAATAAAAGCATTATATGAGAGACCTACAGCCAACATCATACTCAATGGGCTAAAACTAAAACCCTTCCCACTAAGATCAGGAACAAGACAAGGTTGTCCATTTTTACCACTTCTATTCAACATTGTATTGGAAGTCCTAGCCACAGCAATCAGACAAGTAAAGGAAATAAAAGGCATTTAAATTGAAAAAGAGGAAGGAAAACTGCCATTGTTTTTAGATGACATGATAGTGTACATAGAAAATCCTATAGACTCCACCAAAAAACTACTCAACCTAATAAATGAATTTGTCAAAAGAGCAGGATACAAAGTAGGATTCAGAAATCAAAGGCATTTTTGTACACCAACAATGGAACATCAGAAACAGAAATCAGGAAAACAATTCCCATTTGATACAGCAAAAAGAAAAAGAAAATACCTGGGAATAAACCTAACCAAGAAGGTAAAAGAACTATACTCAGAAAAGTACACAACACTGAAGAAAGAAATTAAGGAAGACACAAACAAATGGAAACATATACGGTGTTCGTGGACTGGAAGAATTAACATCATAAAAATGTCCATACTACCCAAAGCAATTTATAGATTCATTACAATACCTACTAAGGTACCACTGGCATATTTCACAGATATAGAACAAACACTTCAAAAATTTATATGGAACCATAAACGACCCCGAATATCAGCTGCAATTTTGAGAAAGAAGAGCAAAGTAGGAGGGATCACAATACCTGATATGAAACTGTATTACAAGGCCACTGTTATCAAAACAGCCTGGTACTGGCATTAGAACAGACACATGAACCATTGCAACAGAATAGAGAGGCCAGGAATAAACTCAAGTCTCTACAGTCAACTAATATTTGACAAAGTGGGCAGCAGCATAAAATAGAACAAAAATAGCCTCTTCAACAAACGGTGTTGCGAGAGCTGGATAGGTACATGCAAAAAAATGAAACTCTATCACCAACTTACACCATACACAAAAATAAATTCAAGGTGAATAAAAAACTAATATATAATTTGTGACACCATAGCACTCATAGAGAAAAACATCGGCAGGAAAAACTCATATATTCCACGCAGCAATATTTTAACCCTATGTTCCCTAGAGCAAGGGACATAAAGGGACAAATAAACAAATGGGACTTCATGAAAATAAAAAGCTTCTGCATGGCTAAAGAAAACAGCATTAAAATGAAAAGAGAACCAACCGTATGGGAAAACACATTTGCCAATGAGACCTCGGAGAAGGGTTTGATCTCCAAAACATATAAAGAACTCACACAACTCCAGTCCAGGAAGATACATAACCCAATTAAAAAAAGGGCAAAAGACCTGAACAGACACTTCTCCAAGGAGGACATACAGAGGGCCCAGAGACATATGAAAAGGTGCTCAGCTTCAGTAGGCATCAGAGATGCAAATTAAAACCACAATGAGATACCACTTCACACCTGTCAGAATAGCCATCATAAACAAATCAACAAACAACAAGTGATGGAGAGGACGTGGAGAAAAGGGAACCCTAAGGCACCATTGGTGGGAATGCAGACTGGTGTAGCCACTGTGGAAAACAATAGGAATTTCCTCAGAAAATTAAAAATTGGAATGCCTTTTGACTTGGTAATTCCACTGCTGGGATTATAATCTAAGAACACTGAAACACCAGCCCATATAAACCTATGTAACCCAATGTTCACAGCAGCACAATTTACAATAGCCAAGTGCTGGAGGCAACCTAAGTGTCTATCAGCAAATGAGTGGATCAAAAAACTATGGTACATTTACATGATAGAATACTAAGCAGCAGAAAGAAAGAAGGGGCTCCTACCATTCGCAACAGCATGGATGGATCTGGAGAGCATTATCCTACATGAAACAAGCCAGGTGTCTTATCAGATGCCTCATTTGTCTATATGATAGACAAATATCATATGATTTCACCTATAACTGGAACCTAATCAACAAAATATAAACAGAGACATTGAAATTAAGAACAATCTGACAGTAACCAGGAGGAAGGTGGGAGGGGATAATGAGGGGAAAGGGAGGAAGGGGTTTCAGGAACAACCTTAAAGGACACATGGACAAAACCAGTGGGGAGTGGAATCAGAGGAGGGAGGTAGGGATGTCTGGGGTGGGGGGGAGTGTTGGGGGTAAATGGAGACAACTGTACTGGAACAATAAAATAATAGAAAGAAAAAAAGAAAGAGAGAGGAAAGAAAGAAAGAAAGGAAGGAAAGAAAGAAAGGAAAGGAAAGGAAAGGAAAGGAAAGGAAAGGAAAGGAAAGGAAAGGAAAGGAAAGGAAAGGAAAGGAAAGGAAAGGAAAGGAAAGGAAGAAAACATGGTTGGGACCCCAGAAGCCAGACCTTCACGTACCCTCCTGCAGTCTCTTATACTGCCCCACCTAACATCAAAGGTCAATTTTGTCAAAATAACTTAGTGTTAAAATTTTATGAAATTAGCTCTCAGGTTGGAACTTTGCTATTGACAGAGAGCAAAATAGAGATATATGGGAAGAATCAAAGAGCATGGGTTTTTATATAGACGTATTTGGACTAGAACCACCTCTATCATTTCCTAGCTGTGTTCCTCGATGAACAGGACTTAACTTTTTTTTTTTTTTTTAATGCTTCACGCGGACTTAACTTCTTTAAGCCTTAGCCTCCTCTTCAGAGAGAGATGTATAATGCGCCTATCTGGAATGAGTAAAATACTCTAAGTAAACTTAATACTATGCCTTGCATAGAGTTTATTAGTCATCAGAGCAGGTATTGGCAAACTATGGCTTTCTGCATTGTAAATAAATTTTTATTGAAACAAAGCCACATTCACTCATTGTCTATGGACAATGAATGTCCATGTGCACTGCAAAGGCAGATTTGAATAAGTGTAGCAGAGAGCCTTTGGCCTGCAAAACTTTAATATAGTATTTACTATCTGATCCTTTACAAATAAAGTTTACTGATTCCTGTGTTAGAATATGAGCCGTGTTCACTGTTGTATCCACAGGGACTAGAATAGTTTGGCATGAGGTAGGTAGTTATGTGGTAGCTTTTACATGTATTACTTGTGACAAACACTATTTCTTTATGACACCATTATCGAGTTTTCTGAAGTTGGCAGTTGAACACATTCCTAATCAGTACTATAGGGAAGCAGTGAAATAATAAAAAGCATGTTTACCTACGCTGCCATCTTTGTAACTACTTCTTGCTGTCACTTTGCATCTTGTGTCTTCTGGAGGATGAAGGGTCATGACTGACATAATGTAAGCACAAAATGGTTCTTAGATGAATAAATGATTGTGGAATCAGATTTGGCTTCATTGTAGTCATTTGTCTATCATTAAATGAACTTGGAGTCAGGGAAGATTAGATTTCAAGTAAGCACTAAAAAATGCAGAGTATTTGGAGATAGGAATAAGTTAAGACAACACAATTTGTACTGAATTTTAGGTATATTACCAATATGCTCTCTCACCACCTACCTCCTATTTGTTCCTCTTTCCTTGCGGTGCTCTCTTCCCTTGTTCTGTAACATTCTCCTCTATTGTTTTTTCTCCTCTCCATCTGTACCTTCTTTGAGGGTCTATCCTTGCCTGACCATACCTTAAACACTGGTGTTTGACTCTTGCCTCCTTTCCACTTCCTACACTCTCATCTAGTTTCAGAGCTTAAATTACTATTTAAAATATCTGTATGATGCTTGAATTTCAGCTCAGATCTCTTTCCTGTGCCCTGGGAAATACACCTATTGGTACTGACCACTGGACATCACTGAAATACATACTGGTACCCTTGCCTCCTCATGTCTGGGATGGAACTCATGTCTTTACCTCTTTGTGGACATGGTCTGAGACTTCCCATCTCCAGTGACTGCTGCCACTTCCATCCAAATAGGAAAGTGACAAAACCTATCTACACTGAGTCCTTTTTCTCTCACAAACCCATCCATTCAAGTATACTCCCTACCTCCCCTCAAAAATCTCCTGAACTCACCCACTTCCCTCCAGCTCCCATGGAGATTCTCCATTAGTTCCATCCAGCATCATCTCCTAACTGAAATGCTGGAAACTCCTGACAGAGTTCCTGACTCTAGTCTTGGCTTTTTCTAATATGACTACACTTCTCTGAACCATACATTAGATCATATTATGTTCTCTTTAAAACATATTTATAATTTCCCAAACATATTAGCCTGGTACAGAACTCTGCCATCCAGCACAATAGCTGCCAGCTATGTGTGACTGCTGAGCATCTGGAATATGGCTGGTCTGTGTCAAATACATACTAGATTTGAAGACAGTGTAAAAAATATGTAAAATGTCTTACTTGTAATTTATGATATATATATATTTTTAATAAAGGCTGAAGTGAGTTGAGGTGGCAGACTAATTTAAGGGCTTCAAAGACTGGAAGGTTCGGCTTCCATGTTTATACAATTTTTTTTTTAAGATTTTATTTATTTATTTTTAGACAGAAAGGAAGGGAGGGAGAAGGAGAGGGAGAGAAACATCAATGTGTGGTTGCCTCTCACATGGCCCCCACTGGGGACCTGGCCTGCAACCCAGGCATGTGCCCTGACTGGGAATCAAACTGGCGACCCTTTGGTTTGCAGCCCGCACTCAATCCACTGAGCTACACCAGCCAGGGCTGTAGTTTATGATATTGATTACATATTAAAATAATAATGTTTTGGGATATATTAAATTAAGTATACTTTTCTTTTTCCTTTAACCAAATTGAAAACTTTCAGATACTTTATTAATTTACTCATTAATTACCACTCTTCCACCAATTTAATCCCATTAGAGAACATATATCTAGCACATAGTCTATCTATAATACTATATTTTAAATTTTTTTTATTGTTATTCAAGTACAGTTGTCTCCATTTTCACTCCCCTCTACCCCACCTGTACCCACCTCCCACCCTTGAACTGACCCCCTTTGCTTTTGTCCATGTGTCCTTTATACATTCTCCTTGATGGCCCTCCCCCTATTATTCCTCTGCCCCCTCTTCTCTGGTAACTGTCAGTTTGTTCTTTAAAATACAACCAGAGACATTGAAATTAAGTATACTTGCAAATGAATTTCATTTTTTAACCATTTTTAATGTAACTGCTAGAAAATTTGAAATTATGTATGTGGCTTATATTGTATTTCTATTGGACAGTGAAGGTATAAAAATTCTTTACCTTTCAAACCCTTCTTTCTCAATTCCTTCACCTGAGCTCTCTTCCCCTTGCTTCTATACTCCATCTGATTTGAAGGTTCCTAAATGGACTAGTTGCTTTCTTCTCTTGTTACATGGGGTACCTCCTCTTCCCAGACATTCTTTCTATTAGGTCAAATTCTACTGGCCTCATGGGACTCAAGTTTTGCAATCTGGGCAGGATTTCCTAAATGCAAATGTTTGTTGCCCCCAATGTCCAATGCTCCTGGCTCCAGTGGAGCACCTGGTACTTGCCCTATACTGGTTACTGAATAAACCTGATGCCCCACCTAGATTATACATTCTCTGGATCTTATTATTATTGGATCTCTAGTGCAGTGGCTAGCAAAAGTTCTAGGTACTCAGCATTAATTAAAAAATAAACAGAAATATAATCAATTAACTTATAGTCTAAAAGAGTGTCTAATAAAAGGTAGATTTGGATATAGCCTGAAAGTGCCATCAGCCAAAAGAGATTTTAAGAAACAAAACAAAAGAGTAAGCTATGTTGTAAGAGAACAATATGACTACAGGGCGGGGCAAAAGTAAGTTTACAGATGTTTGTATGGAAAATAATGTAATAATTAATAATAATACAAGAATAAACTGTTTTGTGTACTCACGATTGTAAACCTACTTTTGTCCCACTGTGTATTTAGCCAACTTTGAAATGGGCAAACCCATGCATTAGGCAAGTCATTGCCTTTGGATCTGAACTACTGAAATTCGTGGCCATGAGTGCAAATACAAATGTACTAGTATGTTTACAGCAGCATCATTTGTAACAGCAAAAGGTTGAGAAAAACCTAAGTATCCCATCACTTACAATAGAGGTTGCCAATTATGGCATAGGCATTCACTGGAATTGTATGAAACTATTTAAAAAGAAGGAAGTGAATTCTTTTTAAGACTTGAAAAGGAATGATCTTAGTGACATTTTAATGGGGGAAGGCATGAAAATTACGGGTATGTGTGACACTTATATTAGCATATTTCAAAAATATGTATTTATGTGTATGTATGCATGGACTTTGATCAGAAGGATACACAAGAAACTGGTAATGGTAGCCGGGAGGGTGAGCTGTGGGGAAAGGGGGAGAGGGAGATGGCCTTCCTTGTGTATTAGCTTTGAATTTACTAGTGCCATCCACACATTACTTTCAGAAAAAGATTCAAAGTGCTCTGGGTATTTTTCTTCTGTATACTTCTGTATGGTCAAGGAAAGGTCCCAATTGCTCCCTTCTCCCAAGTCAAACAAGAAATAAAATAGCAACATCAATATGACATCACCTACCGTGATCTTTTTGTGGTCAGGAAACTCGAGGCCAAAATAATCACCTTCCACAAGGTTGAGGTGGTTGCAAACTGCATCCAGCAACACTTTCCCCGGGGCTCTTTGCTGGGAACAGAAACAAGAGAAGTTATGCCCTCTGAGACAAGCAGGAGCACAGAGAGTTCCCAGATACCTCTCCCTGCCACACACAGTGTTCCCTGTCACTATCACCTTGCATTAGTGCAGCAACTTTCAACTGGTGTGTTGCAAGAATTTTTAAAACATGTAATACCTGAGAATTTAGTCAGGGGCACTCACCTCTTTTCTCTTAGATTGTCAAATAAAAAATTACAACAGCCAACACAATAATAGCCATCTGATGTGAACAAATCAAAATTATACCTATTTTTTTTGTCAGATTGGCAAAAAATATATTTTTGGTTAGCCACAGAATTTTAGTAATTAGTTTATGTGTGCCATGAGATGAAAAAGGTTGAAGATCACTACAGTAGTGTGATATATTTGTTATAATTAGCCAGTATTGATACATTTACTATCGACTGGTCCATTGTTTACAGTAGTGCTCATTCTTTATGTGGTATAGTTCTATGGAGTTTGACTAATGTATAATATCATGTATCCACCATAACAGTAGCACCAACCTAAAAGTCCACTGTGCTCTACCTCTTCAACCTTTATCCCCCTCCTCCTTAACCCCTGTGAACCACTGGTCTTTTTATTGTGTTTATAGTTTTGCATTTTTAAGAATATCATGTAGTTTGAATTACAAAGTAGTACATTTTTCAGACTAGCATCTTTCACTTGGCAGTGTACATTTAAGCTTCCTTCATGTCTTTTCATGGCTTGATAGATCATTTCTTTTTACTGTTGAGTAATATCCCATTCTCTAGATTGATCACAGTTTGTTTATGCATCCACTTATTGAAGGACATCTTGGTTGCCCAAGTTTTTGCAATTATGAATACAGTTGCTATAAATACTTGTGTGTAGGTTTTGGGTGGATGTAAGTTTTCAATTCATGATCTTATTCCCTTTTTGTGGCCATTGAAACTCTGCCTTGTGCCATTCTCCTCCATAAATATGATAAAACTTACGGCTTTTTTCTCTAGGTTTCTGTAGCATTTTGTGCAGACTCATCTAGACTACACATACAGTGAAGGTAAAGGCCATATTTTATTAATCCCTCTATGCACAATGTTTAAAGAGCAACCAATTTGTTAAAATGAATGAATCAAGAAAAGTTTCTCATTCCACTATATTATACATACATAGCTATGAGTCTGTCTCTCTAATTAAATTCTGAACTATTAATTCAGCTTTATATTCCTACTGCTTAGCAAAGCACCTGGCACCTGATCAATGTCTGCTAAAATCAATACTACACTGACTATGTAAGGAAAGGGAATATGATATATAAGAACCCAATTTCTGCCCTAAAAGCTTAGAATCATATGCTTTGGTTTCTCTTCATTATCCAGTGGACTCCTAATGCCCACCAGTAAAATATATCCAATTCCGCCACATCAGACACTGAAAGAAAAATGTTTCAAAGACATGGTTATCTCTACCTGCCACTTTCCTAGTTTCACCTCCCCTCTGAGAAGAACAGAACATTTAGGAACCAATTAGCAACACAGGAGACTAGCTGATAGTTACTGAGTCAGAGTCCGACAAGTACAATAATGATGTGCCCATTGGCTTGCCCCAGTGTGACCTGAGGAACCATCAAAGGTGCTTCAGTGTCCAGCATCACTGTTTTGAACAGATACCAATTTATGCTCCCACAATTACTCATCATTAAAACCCAGAAGATACTCAACGGCTATCTAAGGAAGAGCAACATCCTCCATGGATAATTCCAAACTCACCAGCCTTTAGACTTTGAATGCCTAGTCCAAGGGTTGAACCATTTTATTTGCACTGATGGATGGCAGGAGTAACATGTGATTGAATGAAAACCCCACTCTCTTCTGTCAAACATACCCTTTCCCATACACCTGCATTTACCCAGTGGATGTAAGAGCCGCATGAATTACTGGTCACCAATCTTTATTTTTCATCTCTTTCAGCACCCTATTCAGATGCTGAAAGCATTTGGGAATTCCTCAGCCAGGCTAAAGCAGGGTCCTGGGTGCAAGTTCTCACACCTGCCTCCAAAGAGCTACATGAGTCACTGATACACAACTCTGTTCTAAGTCCTCTTCTCTGTCCAGTAAAATCTGCAGGGATTAATAACAACATGATAAACAAAAGCCTGGAGGTAAGAAGTTGTGGAAGTATTCCTATATCATAAGATGTTTTTTAAAGAGAAAACCACACGCCAGTTTCACAATCCTTCTTTCTCACAATTTTTTTCAATTATATTTTATTGTTTATGCTATTACAGTTGTCCTGAACTTCCCCACTTTGGCCCCTCCACCCAGGACCCCACAGTACCTCAGGCAATTCCCCCACCATTGTTCATGTCCATGGGTCATACATACACGTTCTTTGGCTTCTCTATTTCCTATACTATTCTTAACCTACCCCTGTCTATTTTGTATCTATTATTTATTCTTCTTATTCCTTGTACCTTTCCCCCCATTCTTCGCCTTCCCCTCCCTGATAATAACTCTCCATGTGATCTATATTTCTGTGAATCTGTTACTGTTCTAGTTGTTCAATTAGTTTGTTTTTGTTTATGCTTTTTTAGGTTCAGTTGTTGATAGTTGTGAGTTTGGTGTCATTTTACTGTTCACAGTTTTGATCATCTTCTTTTTCTTAGATAAGTCCCTTTAACATTTCATATGAGGGCTTGGTGATGATGAACTCCTTGAACTTGACTTTATCTGGGAAGCACTTTATCTGCCCTTCCATTCTAAATGATAGCTTTGCTGGATAGAGTAATCTTGGATGTAGGTCCTTGCCTTCCATGACTTCGAATACTTCTTTCCAGCTCCTTCTTGCCTGTAAGGTTTCTTCTGAGAAATCAGCCAATAGTCTTATTGGAATTCCTTTGTAGGTAACTGTCTCCTTTTCTCTTGCTGCTCTTAAGATTCTTGCCTTACTGGTAATCTTGGGTAATGTAATTTTGATGTGGCTTCATGTGTGCTTCCTTGGTTCCAACTTCTTTGGGACTCTCTGACCTTCCTGGAAGTCTATTTTCTTTTCCCAATAGATTAGGGAACTTCTCTTCAATTATTTGTTCAAATAAGTTTTACATTTCTTGCTCTTCCTCTTCTCCTATTGGCACACCTATGATTGGGATGTTGGGATGTTTAAAGTTGCCCTGGAGTTTCCTAAGCCTCTCTTCATTTTTCTGAATTCTTGTTTCTTCATTCTGTTATGGTTGAATGTTTATTTCTTCCTTCTGGTCCAAATCGTTGATTTGACTCCCAGTTTCCTTCCTGTCACTATTGGTTTCCTGTATATTGTCCTTTATTTCAGTTTTCATAGCCTTCACTTGTTCCTGTATTTTGCAACCATACTCAACCATTTCTGTGAGCATCCTGATTATCAGTGTTTTGAATTCTGCATCTGATAGGTTGGCTATCTCTTCATCTCTTAGTTGTATTTTTTTCTGGAGCTTTGATTTGTTTTCATTTGAGCCATATTTTTTTGTCTCAGCATATAGTAATGGGCAGAGCCTTAGGTATTCACCAGGGCAGGGCAACCCACTTCACTGTTATGGCACTGTATGTGGGGGAGGAGTCCGAGAGGGAACAATGCCAGTTGCTCAGCTCTCGGACAGCTTTCAGTCACTTCCTCCACTACTTGCATGCTAATTGGGCACTTCTGGTGCTGATTCCTGGGTGGGTGGTTTTCCGTACTTTCTAGGATGCTGTGGATCTCTCCAACAAACTCTACTGTGAGGCTGGGAGTTTTTCCTGCTGCCTCAAGACCCACAGGTTTTTTCAGTCAGAGGTTTTGAGGCTTTATTTCTCCATGCTGGAACCCTGCATTGTGCGGTCTGTCTCGCTCCCCAGTTGTTCCTCCTGGTTTATCCACAAGTAAATGTGGGACCACCAGCTCAGCCAGCCCACTGTGTTGCCTGCCCTGGTCCTCCAGCCACTGCCTTGCTGCGAGTCCTCTCCACCTCGACTGCCCATCGCTGCCCCTCCTACCAGTCTGGATGAATATTTCTTCCTTAACTCCTTGGTTGTTGAACTTAGACGCAGTTCAATTTTCTGGCAGTTCTGGTTATTTTTTGTTTTTTACATTTGTTGTTTTCCTTCTTTTGTTGTGTGAGGAGGCAAAGTGTATCTACCCATGCATCCATCTTGGCCACTCCCTGTGTTTGTTTGTATGTATGCATGTAATAGGTAGAGCTGCTTTGACTCTATGTCTTGGTAGTGTGGCATAATATAGTAGGTGTCCTGTGGGGTCCAGTGGTACAGCCTCCCCTATCACCCATGGTGGGTACTCAAGGTACACCCTTTGTGTGTAGGGCTGAGTATACCTTCATCTTGTATTTGAGGTTTAGTTGCTGTTGGTAGATCAAGGGAGGGATTTGCCCAAGCTGGTAAGCTGCAAAGATTGTCTGTGACCACTTGCCACCAATCTCCACCCTCTGTGGAGGATCAGCTGTGCAGGGACAGCATGGTGGTGATCCTACATAGTCTATAGCTGTCCACTGTGTGCACTAGCCTTGGAGTTTCCTGGATGGTGCAGGCTAAGGTCAGCCCCAATGTCTGTTTTGCTTGAGGCTACCTTACCTGAGTTATAAAGCAATCTGAGATGATGGCTACCTTTCCTAAGGTAAAAAGCAATCTGAGACTGCTACTTTTGCTGAGCTTGGAGATTCCCATTGAAGCCAAGCTGTGAATCTAGGCTGGCTGCTACTAGTGTTGGGCCTGGGGCTCACTGAGGCCAGTTGTTGCTTGTTTGATAGGCTTTAGGAAGTTGTGAAGCATGAGCCAAGACCAGCCATTCATATGGGAAGCAGCTTGGGTGGGCCCATAAGTTGGGTGGGTGGAGTCTCTGGGAATCTCCAAGGTGTTAGTTGATGGAGTCTGAAATATGGCACCAGCTTGCTGGCCCAGTGGCTCTGTGGGGGCAGGGATTAGAAAAGGGGCAATAGCCTCTACTTGCCTTGATGTCAGATCCTTCCGTTTCTCCTAGTATGTCACTGGTGTTTCAAACTGCTACCCCCATACTGGATCTCAGACAGAGTGAGTCTGAGTAGGTGAGTCCATGTGTGGGTTCTTTAAGAGGAATTGCTTGGGGCTCCAGAAGTTTCTTCCACTGACTCAATCCCCCCTGGTTTTACAGCCAGAAATTGTGGAGACGTATCTTCCTGGCTGGAGGGCTTGGTGTGGGGAGGAGACTCCTTGCTCCCGAGATATCCCTCCTGAATTTTTATCCACCACACGTGAGTGTGGGACCAGTCTGTTTCATGTCTATACCCCACTTTCCAGTCTGGATAGATGTGATGTTTTAATTCTGTAGTTGTCCGACTTCCATTCAACTCGATTTCTGACTGTTCTGAGTAATGGTTGTTCTATATTTTAATTGCAATTTTGATGTGGTTGTGCAAAGAGGTGAGCCATGTCTGCCTATGCCACCATCTTGACAAAAGTCCCCTCTCACAATTTTTGATTATTTCCTACTTGTTAAAATATGAGCTGCCAACTACATGACCAACTGGCAAGCACTCATATTTCCCAAGAATCCCTGGAAATAAGTGAATTTGATAACTTCATCTAGGGTTTAGTCTGGGAAATAATATTTTACAATTCAATGTTGGAAGTGTAAACAATAATAAAAATTCAATATGCAGTGGATGTTTTTATAGACATGATGTTCTACTGAGCACCTTGTGGAACAAGCTGAGATGAGGTGCACCTGAACTGGGTCTTTTATTGAGTCAGCAGAGACTTTTGTGAACATATCGAACATACCTTGGTAATACCAAGAGGCTGGAAATAGATGCTTGAAATCTAGTTGATAAATGACAAATCTGGTCTCAATTCTTAATAATTTCCTTAAAGTCTTTTTATTTTGCACAAATACTTTCATACAAAATGACTTTTCTGATACCACAATTTTTATACAGGAAAAAGTTAGAGTTTGAATGATATTATAGCTCTTAACATTCATCTATAAAATAGATGTCTATGTAGCATTATACGAATTTCTCTGTGAATGCTGTTAATATTCACAGATATGAGGAAAGCCAGTATGTAGCTTTGCTAGAAAGTATTTATAAAGTTTAAATGCAGCCACTACATGACAATTTCATGGGTAAGTGACCTCCAGCATTCATTAACATTACAATGTGTACCAGGCACTGCAGTAAAAAATGCTTCTAGACATCATGATTCCAAAGTTCAGGGGCCCGGTTTACCTTCCTTTTAGGAGTTGGAGTAGAAGTGTCCAAGAGTATCCATGTACCAAGGCTAAATTCTGCTTTAGAGAAAGCATCTTGGAGAAGGAAAGAAGCAAAGGAGTTGCATCTTCATTCTTCAAGAAAAATTACCCCTCCTTTTCCTCTTACTATGGATTTTCTCCATTGGTCTGCAACATCATTTCTCTACACTTGTCTCCAGTGAATTTTTGAGTTTCATAGTATTGGGTTGGCCAAAAAGTTTTAGTTTTTTCTGTATAATGGCTCTAGCAGTGCTTAGTGGTCTTTAACCTCATTCAAAACAAATTTGTCAGACCCCACTGTGACAGCTGTCATATCAGCATGTATTTCAAAAAACTTATCAAAATTGAATATTTGTACAGCCATCGTAACATTGAAGATGGAAGAAGGTATAAACATTTTCAGTGTGTTATGCTTTATTATTTCAAGAAAGGTAAAAATGCAACTGAAATGCAAAAATCCCCAAAGATTTGTGCAATGAATGAAGAAGGTGCTATGACTGATTGAACATGTCAAAAATGGTTTGTTAAGTTTCTTGGTACTGTTTTTGTAGTATTGGTATTATTTTTTGCCAAATAATTCTTTTTTGTGTGGCTGTCTTATGCACTGAAAAATGTTTAGCAGCACCTCTGGACACTACCCACCAAAAGCCAGCCAACATACTGAAAATATCCAAATCAATAAAGTCATTGGTGAAAATGAAAAATATGTCTTTTATTTTACAGAAAAAAATAAAGAGACTTTTTGGCAAAGCCTACAGAAGTTATTCTATTCAAAATCATATCACAGAATATAAAATGCAGAGTGGTGATGAGTGCACAACATTGTGAATGTACTTAATGCCACTGAAGTATATATTTAAAAATGGTTAATTTTATATTATGTCTGTTTTGCCACAATATAAAAATGCAGGAGGGAAAAAGAACTGAGGAATGGGGTTCACATTATAATTGACCAGAGAGGGTTTCTCACAAGAGTATCTATTTACTTCACACAAGAGCTCAGAAAAATATTGATGGGTTGGACTCAGCTCAAGCAGAGAGGCTGTGAGGAAGAGCCTATTACATGGGAAGAATGTGTGAATATCCACATGAGTGCACATCCACATGTGTGCACTAAAATTTTGCTAATATTTCTAAGGCTAAAGAGCTTATATGTGTCTGGCAAAAAAGCCATAAAATAAACATTGTTGGAAGTAACCACAAATTATACGTTTGGTGCAGGCTTTGCACTGAAAACTGATGAAAAACTGACAGTAACCAGAGGGGAGAAGGGAGGAGGATAATGGGGAAAATAAGGGGAAGGGTTGTCAAGGAACATGTATAAAGGACCCGTGGACATTGAGGGTGGGAAGTGGGGATGGGTGGGTTGGGGGGAAAATGGAGACTGCTGTACTTGAACAATAAAAAAAAGAAAAAAAAGACTTCGGTCAAGATGGAGGTGTAGGTAGACACACTGTGCCTCCTCCCACAACCAAAAGAGGGAAAACATCAATTTAAAAACAAAAAGCAACCAGATCTGACAGAAAATCCAACTGTTTGGAAGTACCACAACCAAGAAGTTATAGAAGACACATTCATCCAGACCTATAAGCCAGACGGAGCTGTGTGGAGAGTGGGAGGCGAGCTGGCGGTTTCTGGAGCGGTGGGGGCAACGCTGCAGCTGCTGGGAGAGGCCCACGGCCAGCAAACCCGGAGAAGCCCACGGCTGGCTGACCCAGACCCACCAGGGCTGAGACTGGTGGACCGGGCGGTCCCTCATACCTGCAGATCAACCAGGAGTAAAAGATGGGGAGCAGAGAAGACCACGCAGCCCACCAACGCAGGCAAATAAAGCCTCAAATCACCGATTGAAAACACCTCTGGGGGTTGAGGCGGCGGCAGGAGGAACTCCCAGCATCACTGCAGAGTTCACTGGATGAGACCCACAGAGACTTAGATCTGCATAGGCCCACCCACCTGGGAACTGTCGCGGAGGGGCCCAATTTGTTTGTGGGTGTCCAAGGAGGTGACTGGAAGCCAATGGAGAGAGTGGAGCAAGCGCCATTGTTCTGTCTCCGGCCCCGCCCCCACAGGCAGTGTCACAACACAGTGACAGGGGTTACCCCGCCCTGGTGAACACTAAGGCTCCGCCCCTTAAAGTAACAGGCGCACAGAGAAACGGAAGGATGGCTCAAATGAAAGAGCAGATCAAAACTCCAGAAAAAATACAACTAAGCAACGAAGAGATAGCCAACCTATCAGAAGCACAGTTCAAAACACTGGTACTCAGGACGCCCATAGGATTGGTTGAATTTGGTCACAATTAGATGAAAATATGAAGAATATGATAAGAGAAATGAGGGAAATGTACAGGGAAGCAGTAGTGATGGGAAGAAAACTGGGACTCAAATCAGTGGTGTGGACCAGAAGGAAGAGAAAACCATTCAACCAGAAAGGAATGAAGAAACAAGAATTCAAAAAACTGAAGAGAAGCTTAGGAACCTCCAGGACATCTGTAAACGTCTGAACATCTGGGTCATAGGGGTGCCAAAAGGAGAAGAGGAAGACCAAGGGATTGAAAGCTTATTTGAACAAATCATGAAAGAGAACTTCCCCAATATGGCAAAGGAAATAGACTTCCAGGAAGTCCAGGAAGCTCAGAGAGTCCCAAAGAAGTTGGACCCAAAGAGGAACACACCAAGACACATCATAATTACATTACCTAAGGTTAAAAATAAGGAGAGAATCCTAGAAGCAGCAAGAGAAAAGGAGTCAATCATCTACAAAGGAGTTCCCATAAGATTGTTAGCTGATTTCTCAAGAGACCTTTCAGTCGAGAAGGGGCTGGAAAGAAGTATTCCAAGTCATGAAAGGCAAGGACCTACATCCAAGAATACTCTACTCTATGCAGCAAAGCTTTCATTTAGAATGGAAGGGAAGATAAAGTGCTTCTCAGATAAGGTCAAGTTCAAGGAGTTCATCATCACCCAGCTTTATTATATGAAATGTTAAAGGGATTTATATAAGGCATGGAGGGATATCAACAGGGGAGTGGCAGGGGGAGAGAAGAGAAGAGGAGAAAGTACAGATAATAGGTAGAAAATGGACAGGGAGAGGTTAAGTAGTATAGGAAATGTGGAAGCCAGGGAACTTATGTGTATGACCCATGGACAAAAACTAAAGGGTGGGGAATGGGGGGGTGCGGGGTGGAGGGGAATAGAGGGGGGGAAATGGGACAATGGTAATAGCATAATCAATAAAATTTAAAAAAAAAGAAAAAAAAAGAAAAAAACCTGATGATGAAGTTCAAAAGCTACAAATCCACTAGCCCTTTATTGCTAAAATGAACGTGTAAGTCAATAAAATCTGAATGGCAGAAAAGGTGGCAACAGCATAGATTAAACTGGCAGGACAGAAAGTAAGAGATCCTGAGGAAAATTCATCTGTAAAGGGACTTTTCTCAAATAGTAACTTTCTTTAAGAAACAGAAAGATATATACCATTAACATTTACAACACTATAAGGTGTCATACATAAGGAAGGGAAATCAAGTTATTTAGGCATCTTTTGAAAACTTATATTTGTTAGTAATGATTTAATCTGAGAGGGATCTTTTGACAAATAAACCAAAAAGATTCACCCCAGGTGTCTGAATTGGGAATGAAGGGGCAGACCTGTAAGATTCCCACAGCCTCTAAAAAACTGTGACCCACACACACCACCAGCCTTGATTAACATCTCCAAGAAGTGTACTCCTTACAAAAAAGAAGCCAAATGGTAAATATATGTTATATTTTAGAGAACAACCCAGTGATGAGTGAAACTAAACAATCAAATTTTGTCACTTTTTTTCTTATTGGCTACTTTTATTAAACACCCCAAGGCATTTGAATTTTAATCTATTGCACAAATAAACTGACATTTCAAACTGTATGTTCTTATGCTTTCTGCATTTTGAATTGGATTTTCATGGAATGCTACGAAATTAAATTTTAGGAGGAGGTTTACATTCTTGGGTATGTAAAGTACTTACATTCTGAGAAGTAAGTACTGAATAATAAACAGTGTATGTTGTGGGGCTATCTTATACATTGGAAAATGTTTAGCAGCACTCCTGACCACTACCCACCAGAAGTCAGCCAACATACCGAAAATATCCAAATCAATAAAGTTATTGGTGAAAATGAAAAATATGTCTTTTATTTTACAGAAAAAAAAGCTGTATTCACATACAGCTCCGAGCTATCAAAAACTGTTAACCAAAGTTGCTTTAGTTTACTGTGCTTTTAAAATGTTTCTGTGCCTTCAGGTTACTTCTGTTACATAAAGTTTTATGTGGGAATACTTCTTTTCCTCCCTTAAAAGAATAAAGACACCATTCTTTCTGGGTTGGGGGTGTCTTCACCTCTCCCTCTCCACCTCCTCACAGGGTCTGAATGAATGGTTCATCCTACTTGATACAAGCAAGTTCTGCCTTTCTGACATAACTTCATAGACAGAAATCTATAGAGACGATGTCTGACAGGGTTTATAATATTTGCATTGGCACAGGTTTCAGAGAGCTGTTTCTGAAAGTGTTTTGTTTTTTTCTGGTTTGGGATCAACATAACCATGACGACCAGGGTATGCTGTTACCCAGCAGAGGGGAAGAGCATCTCTCAAAGGCCTCTGCCCCCTTTCTGCTACCATTAAAACTTATTATTGATTAGAATATTGTGCCAGCTCCCATAAATCACTAACCTTTAATGTCTGATCTCAGGGCATTAAAATATTGCGGATTTCATAATGGCCCTCTGGCAATTTTTGACCAGGTGATAGAAATAGTAGTAATTATGATGGTTTGAGACACCTGCGGTACACCTGTCAAGTGAGTAGACATGTGCAGGTGCTGTGCTAGGTGCTGAGTGAATGGAAATCAACATGTATCTCTTTCTGAGTTGGGGTGCAAATAACCAGCTAAATTAGAATATGTAGTAAGTGCTGTGTTAGAAACAGAGAGGGAGAGAGGGAGGGTGCAGGGAGCAGGAAGGGGGACAGAAAGAGAGAGAGAGAAAATGAGTGAGCATGTGCTCTCTGGCATTTCTTCTTATAGAACACTAATCCTATTGGATTAGGGCTTCACTCTGATGACATTTGACCTTAATTACTTCCCTACTCCAAATCCAGCAATATTGGGAATTGGGGCTTCAACTTATGAATTGGGCAGAGGAGTGGGGGACACAATTCAGTCCACAGCCCATGGAGTCATGAAAAGACTGGAGATACTATTTACTTCCTAGGATCAATGTGAAAGCTAAATAAAACAATGACCCCAAAGTGTTTGACAAAATCGCCTGGCATATAACATAACTTCTCCACTATTGTCACTGCTACTGTGATGGGGAAATCTTAATCTATAGATTTCATGGCAGAGGGATGGATTGATATTGAAAAGGAGGGGGCCCACTTACTAACCCTGAAAAGCCTGGCTAACACATTGACATGCTGTGTGAGAATGTCTCCAGGAGCAGAACCTATACTTGGGTCCATGCTTAGTCTATCCTAGAATGTTGCAGGTGATTCCAAGCAGAACTTCTCCAATTTATGTGCTCACTGATCACTCGCAGACCTTCATAAGCTACAGATGCTGGTGTGAGACCTGGGAATCTAAATTTCTAACAAGCTGCCTGCCGCTGTTTTGAAGACTACACTTTGAATAGCAAGGTGCACACACGTGGATGAGTTGCTACTGAAAGACAAGTGGATCCACAACATGCAAGGCTGGCTGGCTCTGTGGTCCCTTGCAAAAAAATACCAAACCTAACGTTATGGGCTGAGTTGTGTCCTTCAAAAAGATATGTTGAAGTCCTAACTTCTAATACCTGTGAATGTGAATTTGGAAATGGGGTCTTGCCATCGTATCTAAATTTCGATGAGGTCATTAGGGTTGGCCCTATCTAACCCAATAGGACTGTTGTCCTTATAAGAAGATAATGTGAAGACACAGACACAAAGGGAGAAGGTTATGTGATGATGGAGGCAGAGATTGAAGTGATACAACTGCAAACCAAGGAACACCAAGGATTGACGGCCCTCACAAAGAGCTGGAAGAGGCAAGGAAGGATTCTACCGGATTCTACCAGAGTCTCAGAGGGAGGATCGCCCTGACCATGCCTTGATTTTGGCTTCTAGCCTCCAGAACTGTGGGAGACCAAATTTCTGCTACTGTAAGCCAACCATTGGTGGTACTTTGTCACAGCTGCTCTTGGAAACTCTACCAGGCATTTTTCTTGGTGCCATTACCCACCTCTCAGGGACAAAGAATTCATGTTTAGCACTGTCCCTTTTGAATAAAGGGATTACAACAAGTTAATAACCCAATAAATGGATTTGAGATAAAAATTCTGGCTTCGAATTTCTCTACCTTGATAACCAAATATACTCAGCAAGTAGCTGACTAATTATGGGAGGTGATTATTTCTCCTGCTGTTAAAAGCTGTTCCTCTTTTTACTATTGTTGCTTCAGATGTGAATGGTGTTCTATACCTGAAGTTCTTTTTATAAAATATTCTCTTTTGAGAGCCTTCTACCTGATGATGGAGAGGGTAGGATTCAGGCTAAAAAGTCACACAGATCACACCCTTTCCCCCGCCCCAGCTGTCCATCCAGGATGCCACCTTTCCAACCCCTCTGCACACAGTCTGGAGCTATCAGTGAAGTAGAAGTTAAAGGAGAATACAGTCTGAGAGTACGTTGCTAGCCTAGGCTTAATATAAATGATGAAAGAATGTCAGACTTGTGACTAAATATGGCAGACTGAATACATGCAAGTTTATCTCTGGAATACCCAGAAAGCCTGCTTTAAAGGAAACAAAACAGTAAAAGAAAGAAAAAAAGAATAAATCCATTAAAAAACAGTGAAAATGAAAGAAGAGACAGCAGGCATGAGATTTCCCCCAGATTCTAGAAGGTGACAGAGGAGAAAGCTGAAATCTAATTACAGAGCGGGACGGGTGGAGGTTGGGGTGGGGGGGGGTTAGAGAGAGAGAGGGGGTTAGGAACAGGAAGCAGCCAAATCACATAGAATTCCCCAGAAAGTCAGAAATGGGAGATTCCAGGTACTTTCAATAATGCAGGGTAGAGTAAAAACTTTTGAAAATGTTGTAATTTGTATCCTCATATAGCTAAGGGTTTACAACATAAAGAAAAAAATTAGAAGGTATAAAAAGGAATGTTTGGATAACAAGAAAGAGCTATTCAAAGTAAAAAAAAATAGCACAGCAGAAATAAAACTTGTGCTAGAAGAGTCTAAAGATACAGTTGAAAATTCCTAGAAACTAGACCTGATGACATAGAGACGGCAATGCGGACAGAATATGAGACATTCTGGATCAGTTCAAGAGTTCCAACAGTCAAACAGTGCAACTTCTGGACAGAGACACCCAAGAGGAAAGGAAATTATGGAAGAATAACACAAGGAAAATTTCCAGAACTGCAAGTTTAACTTCCTAGACTGAAATGGCCAGCAAGTATCTCACAGAATGGAGTACAATCCATTTCAAGGCAAAGAAATTTAGAAATACGAGGACTGAAAAGATGATTCTAAAAGTTATGAGAAAAGCAAAGGCAAATCAAATGGCACAAGACTTCTTGACAGCACATTAGAAGCCAGAACATCGAGTCCCTACCATTTTCCCTATGGGGCATTAATAATAATGTCTGCATGACCTGCTGCAGTAAATAGACTCTGGAGGCCAGATATGACGGCTCGTGGGGCTCACCCTGTGGACAGAGGGACCAATACATCTGACACCTGCAGCGCATCTAGGCTACATGCCCTGGAACATGCCAGGCTGGAGGATACAACACTTCCAAGGTCACACTCACTGTGGAGTTCACATTCAAATCCAGCTTCAGAGAATCTGCTCCTAACCATCACACCTCAGAGTCCATTTACCCTCTTAATCTCGTTCAAGACTTACATCCATAATTTTACCAAACTGTCCTAGAGAAAACTTGCTGATAAAACCAAGGGAAGAGACTCAGGCTTTGCAAGTGCTAAGGCACCAAACCTAGTTAATAGGATAAACAGTATGATACATATAGTTAGTATGATACATATGGTTAGTATGACCATAGTATGACATTGTTCCTGCAAGCTACAGTGAGTGTCATATAAGCCAAGCATGATCTTGTACTGCAAAGGCACGAATCCTTAGTTAACAAAGAAATAGCACATTTGTACTTCTTATATTCAGCACAAACTTTCAGTTGTAAAGTAAGTCATGGGGCTAAAATGTACAACATAAGAAATAGATTCAATAACATCATAATAACTATGTACAGTGACAGATGGTTACTAGACTTACTGTGGTGATCACTTTGTAAGGTATATAAATGTTGAATCACTATATTGTATGACTAAAACCAACACTGTATGTCAATTATAATTAAAAATAAATTTTTAACAAACAGAAATGGGACAGCTGAAATGTGGGAGATGTTTCTCATACTGTTTCTCCAGCACTTCAGTGACTTAGAGAGGCTGTATGATATAATTATTAAAAATACAAACTCTAGAGGCTTCTTTGCAAATCCCCTATCTCCAGTCCATGGAGGTGTGACCTTGGGCAAGAGACCCTTGGGGTCTCAGTTTCCTCTTCTGTAGACTGAGAGTAACAGCTGAATCACTCCCAAGGGTTGTGGTGCAGGTTAAATGAGTTAGTACACACTGTGCTCTTAGGATGGTACCTAGTGCTAAGTAAGCTCTACTGGGTGGTGGGAGGGTAAGGATGGGGATGAGGGTGTGGATGTGGGAGGGGAGGTGATGTTGGGGAGGGTAGTGGTGGTGGTGGAAGCGGAGTTGGAAGGAAAATTACTCTAATGCCGAACAGCAGACCAGACCTGGTGGTAGCCAGATCAGCACACAGTGTGATCACCATTGTTGTGAAATGCCAACCAGAGCAAGAACAGGAACTACAACTTTAAAAGCAAAGTCTGGGGAACCAGGACAAGGCTTTCATTCAAGAAGAATATAGCTAAATGTTTATTAAGCCTGACCATCTACTGGGTCCATAAATGCAACAATTCTTTCTCCTTGCTGTGGCTCCAAGGGTGGCCACACCGTCTGCCAGGGCACACTGTGCTCCTTGTTCCCCTCTGCACTGAGCCCCAGCGTTCAGAACACTCATTAAACACACTTCAGATTGGATTTCAGAGTCTTAACTCCAGGCCAAGAAGAGAATGGGCCCTTTCAGCTCCTTTGCTATAATTTAGCTATGTTATAACCACAGCGTCATTAGTACAGAACTGCTCTTCTTCCTTCACTCCAAGACTGTGTGTGTTTGTGTGCCCAGGCTCACGTAGTGGCAGATTTCTATTGCTTTCTTTTGCTCACTGTATCACAGCAAGCAAAAGGAAAAAAAAAAATGATCTTATTGTCTCACCGGAAAAAGAAAGAGAGAAAAGAAAGAAAAGACAGAAAAGAAAGAAAGCGAGCAAGCAAGCAAGCGAACCTCCTGCTGACTTTAAACTAGCCAAGGGGGTTCTGCTGGTCTTCTTGCCTGCAGCAGGCTGAGGGGGTTGGGTTTCACTTTTCTCCCTTTCTGTAGTTTTGGAGAATGGGGGCCAGGTTGGGCTGCAATTTTCATAGTTGCCCGCCTCCATCCCAGTTCTTCCATTCGCTTCTTGGTCCCCAGTGCTTGTCTGAGCCAGGCCTATGCCTTCAGTCCACCACTTGTGGTTTCCTTGAGGTGCACCAATCAGGGGCAACTCATACACCATCTTCTCACTCTTTGCTGTTTTACATGCTAGGGGCTCTCAAAGTCTCTCCAGGGTAGTTGGGCTCCCCCAATGAGTCAAGTCAGCAGTCCCTAGAGCCCTGCTGCTTTCTTCTGGGGAGGTGCCTCCTCCTTCCTCTTACCGAGCCAGTCCAGCCCTGCAGGGTGAGAGCACCGCCATGGCAGCCGCAGTGGGTGCCGCTGCATGCCTCTTTTGTGGTGGTTGTGGGAGCGTGCTTCTGGGGCGTGGGGCTAGGCGCACAGCCTCCTCTGCCGCTGCGGCGGAGGCAGAACCACTGGGTGGCTGGTTTGGGCATGGGCTGCTGAGACTGCAGGCGTGGGTGTGCGGCCTTCCCCGTGGTGGTGGGGGTGCAGCTGTGGGGCAGCGGGGGCAGCCTCAGACCACTCTCTGCCGCTGGGGCCAGGCAGAGGACAGGGACAGGGCCTTGGCTGTGGCAGCGGCTGCGGGGGTGCAGCTCGGGAGGTGGGGACGGCTGCTGGAAGAGAGCTCCCTAAACAACCACTGAGAGCCTCTTTTTTTTTTTTTTTTTTTTTGAACAAATTCCTCCGGTTCAAGCCTCCCGCTCCAAACAAGCACCCAGCCTCTCTCTCAGCCCTACTTTCCAACCAGACCCGATACTATCCAGGTCAGGGTCCTGCATGACCCAACCCTTCTTCCTTCTCCAGGCATGACCTGGCTCCCCAATATCTCTGGTAATGACCCAGCCGGTATCCACAGTCTCAGCGGGCGGACACCATCCCCGTGCGTTTGCCATTTCATTTTATTTCCCCCAGCGAGTTCAAACATCCAGGTCCATCCCAGTCCCGTTCTATCCTCCCGGTTTGGCTGGGGAGGGAGCGCTTGACTGGCTCTCTCCCAAGAATCCTGTGGCAGGCTGGGCAGGTTCTGGGCCTGAACCTGCAGCTGTAGCTGCGCGGGTCCCAGGGCCCTTATCATCCCAAAGCAATCTCCTTAGTGTCTGCTTTTTCAATGTCCTGTACAATTTTTGGCCTCCAACCTTCAAATATGCTGGGATACCGTGGGCTGTTCACTGTTCCTCAGAAGATTGGCTAGGTGTTCCACCTGTGCACAGGGGGAAGTTGGCTCTGCTCCCACCTATCTCACCACCATCTTAAGACCACTTTTTACTGTCTTACATTTCCATTTCCCACTGTTGACTTTGAGCATTGGTAATACTACGTAAAGGCAAGTATCACTACAATGGTGATTTCTGGGATGTTCGGCTTTAAGGTAAGGTTTTATAACAAGGCTTTGAATTGAACCAAGAACTGAAAGCCAGTATAGCGTAACAACACAATGTGCTAAATCCAAAGGCATTATTTTCTTGACCAAATTTTGAAATCATTACACAGGAGTAAACTAGTGAACCTGCTGAGAAGGGAGCTGATGTCCTGGACCCTCCAAAAGCACTGCACCAAAAAGAGCCAACACATTGGTATGTCCTCTGAACATTTAGAAGAACATAAACCCTCCTTTTATTTCACATGTTGTGTGTATTCATAAAAGCCATCTGGGGGATAAGGCTACATGGCCCAGTAATACTGGTGATGTGACAGTTTTCACGGTCAGTTCAGTCTTGTGTATTGTTGCCCAGTTTGACATTTGTTTCCTGATTAGTGGAATGACATTCTTTATTTTCTCATTTTCCTTTTAATATTTTCCCCTGTAGTTTCTTGAAATAAAAATATACTCAAATTGGCTTTAGAATCTAGACCCCAGCTTATAGTTGTATATATCTGTTAAAGACTTTGCTATTATAGTATCTCCATGAGAATTACAGTTTTAAAGTAATTTCATTCATGCATCCATTCAGCAAATCTTTGTGAGCCCCCATTGTGTATCATGCTGCTCTGATGAACAAAACGGATGAAGATCCATGTGCTAGCAAAACATGCATTCTATCAGAGAAAGACCACCATGTATAAGACCACCACTATAAACACATTGTTTTGTATACTTTGGAGTTCAAAGTGACAGTGAAAAATGAAAAGAAATGGAGCAGAATAAGAGGAATGGAGGTGTGTGGGGAAATTACAATTTTAAGTAGGGTATTTAGGGTCAGTCCTTTTGAGAAGCTGACATTTGTGCAGAGATTGGGAAAAGGTGAGGAAATTATCAATAAAGATCTCTGGGAGAGAAAGTGGACCAAGCAGAGGGAACAGTCAGTGCAAAGGCCCTGAGGCAGGTATGTTTCTGATATACTCAGAAAACAGCCAGGAGGCCTACTGTTGTGTGGCTGGAGTTGAGTGAGCAAAAGGGAGAGCAATTTGTTATGATCTTGGACAGATGACATGGGGTAGAGCAGATCCCCTGGGACTTTGTTTTCCATTGACAGAATTCTCCCTGGCTTTTACTCTGAGTTTTGAGCAGAGGAGTGATAAATCTGATTTAGTAAAAGATGACTGTTTCTGACAGAGCTGAATTGGGAAGCTATTTGGGAATTAATTATGTGGTAAGTCAGTAATCGTAAGTGACAGGTCAAATGCAGCAGAGAAATACAAGGAAATTTTCATGAAAAAATTTCATCAAGGTATTCGAATAGGTAAATTTGAGGAGAATGTCATAAGAGGTAAGCTGAATGGTTTCCAAGTTCTTCTGTGCCATCTACATGTGTATGAAGTATATGAATCAGAATCGTTGAGAGATACTTTTCCAAACCCTTAATACATGTGAGACTCCAGGTATCTATGAGGTTATACTCAGCTGTGGGTGATCTGAAGTTTCCAGGCAGACCTGATTTTCAGAGTCCCCTCAGAATCACTGCTATGGTGGAAGTAGCTCCTTAATCAAATCCTGACTGCTGATCAGCATTCCTTCCTAGTAAGTTTGAAGCCATGCAGAAAGATCTCGTTTGTGAGCACTATGGTTTACTACCACTCAAGGGGCTTGTTGTCTGATACTGAAAGGAAAAATGTGTTTAATTCATACTCTTGGCAGTACTTCTAATGGAGTATTTTTGGATGAGCTTTCATACTTTTGCTATATACTTATTTGTGTGTTTCTTTTCCTAAATGTAGGGTCTATGTGATTATATTGTATCTTACACTAGCAAGTTGCTGGTGGGAAGGGACTGTCATCAAGAGTGAACACATAATTTTTTTTTTTGCTTTTTTGTGGTTTTCCAGTTTGTAGATCATTCAGAGTCTGTCTCTCCCTGCCCCAGCCCCCAACACACACATTCTCTTCTATCCATTATCTCATTTCCCAACCCCTCAAAAGAAGATACTTGAATTTAAGGGAAAGTACGGTATATGTTTTATTTTATAGTGGTTAAAGTAGTTAGGCTTAAAAATACTCAAGAGGGAGTTTGAATAGCAACCAAAAGTTGATGACAGGTTTCAGCTAAAAGTGAAGTATAATGGTTCACTGAGATTTTTTGAGTACCCTATAAATGTGGGCAATTCAATAGGTGTCTTTACCTTATTGAATTATCCTAGCCACTTCTTTAGGGGGTATTATTATTTCATTGTATTCCATTGTTCAGATGGGAATATCAATGCTCAGGCAGGCCATTTAACTTGCCTGGGCCACATAGCTGGTAAGTGACAAATTGGGCATCAAAGCTATAACCTAATGATGTTCATTCTGTGCTGCTCTCAAATGTAATCTCATACATTTTTATACCTAATAGTAATAGCTTCATTCATTGGAAAAGATGCAAAAGTTAGGTTTCCCTCTATTTTTATAATGAAAATGCTTTTTATGGGTCTTGACTCCCTCCCCCTCAAATTTTCCAGTCCCTTAAATAGAGTGTAAATATTTTATTTTTTCCAATATTTATTGTGGTAAAACTACATATAATATTTACATTTATTTAACCATTTGTAAACACATAGTTCAGTGGCATTAAGTACATTCACATTGTTGTGCATCCATCACACCATCCATCTCCAGAACTCTCTCTGTCTCCCCAAACTGAAACTCTGTACCCACTAAACAATAACTTCCCATTCTTACCTCTTCCCAGGCTCTGGGAATCACTATTCTACTTTCTGTCTTTATTGCATACTATATTTTTTGGACTATAAGACACACCAGACCATAAGATGCATCTAGGTTTTAGAGGAGGAAAATAGGGAAAAAAATTTTGAAGCGAAAAATGTGGTAAAATACTTAATAACATAAATAACATAATATTTCACCAATGTAAATGTAAACAGCCAGGTAAGCTACATTCAGACCATAAGACGCATCTACCTTTTCCTCCCAAATTTTGGGGGGAAAGTGTGTCTTATAGTCCAAAAAATATGGTATGCTTCTTGTACTTTTATTATATACTTATGTATAAGTTTCTTTTCCCTAAAAGGAAAGTGCCTCTGTGCTTACATTAATGTGAGCATTCCAGTTTTTCAAAGGAAGAGAAGTATTAACTTTATGATTAGAACTCTGAGTTCCTTGCAGATACACAAATCTGGAGCTGGAGCCCACTCCCACCTCAAGTTGCACTGTTAACAGAATAACAAATCTGAGAAGTATATGAAAAAGAATGAAAAATAGTATTGAATTGGGAGGTTTTCTGGGTGTTCCAGAACTAAGAATAAGTTCTTTTTTTAAAAATATATTTTATTGCCCTGGCTGGTGTAGCTCAGTGGATTGAGCGCGGGCTGGGAACCAAAGGGTTCCGGTTCGATTCCCAGTCAGGGCACATGCCTGGGATGCAGGCCAGGTCCCCTGTGAGGGTCACATGAGAGGCAACCATACATTGCTGTTTCTCTCCCTCTCTGTCTCTCTCCCTTCCTCTCTCTCTAAAAATAAATAAATAAAATCTTTAAAAAAACATATATATATATATATTTTATTGATTATGCTATTGCAGTTGTCCCATTTTCCCCCCTTCCACCCCACATCCCCCCATTCCCCGCCCTTTAGTTTTTGTCCATGGGTTGTGCACATAAGTTCTTTGGTATCTACATTTCCTATACTATTCTTAACCTCCCCCTGTTTTCTACCTACCGCTTATGCTACTTATTCTCTGTACTTTTTCCTCCTCTCCCCCCTTCCATGCCTCATATAAATCCTTTTAACATTTCATATAATAAAGGCTCGGTGATGATGAACTCCTTGAACTTGACCTTATCTGAGAAGCACTTTATCCGCCCTTCCATTCTAAATGAAAGTTTTGCTGGATAGAGTATTCTTGGATGTAGGTCCTTGCCTTTCATGACTTGGAATACTTCTTTCCAGCCCCTTCTTGCCTGACAGGTCTCTTTTGAGAAATCAGCTGACAGTCTTATGGGAACTCCTTTGAAGGTGATTGTCTCCTTTTCTTTTGCTGCTTCTAAGATTCTCTCCTTATTTTTAATCTTGGGTAATGTAATTATGATGTGCCTTGGTGTTTTCCTCTTTGAGTCCAACTTCTTTGCAACTCTCCGAGTTTCGTGGACTTCCTGGAAGTCTATTTCCTTTGCCATATTGGGGAAGTTCTCCTTCATTATTTGTTCAAATAAGTTTTCAATCCCTTGGTCTTCCTCTTCTTCTGGCACCCCTATGACTCAGATATTGAGATGTTTAAAGATGTCGTGGAGGTTCCAAAGCCGCTCCTCATTTTTTTGAATTCTTGTTTCTTCATTCCTTTCTGGTCGAATGTTTTTTTCTTCCTTCTGGTCTACTCCATTGATTTGAGTCCCAGTTTCCTTCTCATCCCTATTGGTTCCCTATACATTTCCCCTCATTTCCTTTAGTGTATCCTTCATTTGTTCATCTAATTTGCGACCAAATTCAATAAATTCTTTGAGCATCATGATTACCGGTGTTTTGAACTGTGCATCTGATAGGTTGGCTATCTCCTCGTCACTTAATTGTATTTTTTCTGTAGCCTTCATCTGTTCTTTCATTTGGGCCATTTTTCCCCCTTTGGTGTTACTTTAAGGGGCAGAGCCTTAGGTGTTCACCAGGGTGAGGCAACCCATGTTGCTGTGTTGTGATGTTGCCTGTGGGGGCCATGCCAGAGAGAACAATGGTGCTTGCTCCGCTCTCCACACTTCCCCAGCTACCTACAAGCAAGTTGGCCCCTTCTGTGTTGGCTCCAGGGTGGGTGGGCTTGCATAGTTCTGAGTCCCTGTGGGTCTCTCCAATGAGCTCTCCAGTGAGGTTGGGAGTTCCTCCTGCTGCTGCCTCAACCCCCACAGGTGTTTTCAATCGGTGGTTTGAGGCTTTATTTCCCTGTTATGGTGGGTTGCGCAGTCTGCTCCGCTCCCTTGCTTTTTTCCCAGTTTATCTGTGAGCGAATGAGGGACTGCCTGGTCCACCAGTCTCCGCCCCGCTGGGTCCGGGTAGGTCAGCCACGGGTTTCGCTGAGTGCGCCAGCCACGTTTTGGCCAAGCGTGCTGCTGTGGGCCTCTCCGGGCAGCTGCAGCGTTGCAGGTACAGCTCTACAAACTGCCGTCTCACTGCCCTCCTGCTGCGCGCTCTCCACCCCGCTCTGCCCTGCTTACCAGTCTGGATGAATGTGTCTCCTTTAACTCCTTGGTTGTTGGACTTCCACTCAGTTGTATTTTCTGTCAGTTCTGGCTGTTTTTGTTTTTTAAATTGTTGCTTTTCCTCTTTTGGTTGTGCGAGGAGGCACGGTGTGTCTCCATCTTGGCCAGAAGTCCATTGCTAAGAATAAGTTCTTAAAGCAAACTGAAAGCCATTATTTACATATTTTTAAATTTAAAAGCTTTATGCATAAAATAATTTAAAAATCCTTGTTTAGGATTGAGAAAACATTCTTAGCCTCTCTACTAATTGAAAAGCACTAAAAATGTGTTCTGATTAACGTGTCTGTAAACATTTAACAATAATTTTCTTTCATTTAATGTTCTTAGAAGTTCTCCAAGAACCTTGGAAAAAGGCTGTATTTCAAAAAACATGGTAGAAGAACTCTTCCTGAGCACAAGGAAAGATGAGAACCAGGAACCACATTTGGTGGTTTTGTTTTACAAAGTCTTTTTACCTTTCTGTTCAAATGTTAAGCTAAATTCAATAAAATATCTACTTTCCATCTTCCTATAGATGGTACTTTAAAATAAGCATTTTGGAGGCCAAGTATATCATGTCAGGTGTATTTTCAGAAAGTTTAGGCTCAGCAAGCTGAATGTACTTTTGAGGTTTAATTAGACCACTGAACCCAAAAAGAAAAGTGCCAAACTAAAAAACATACAGAAAATGCAAGCATTTGTTGCTGGAAAGGGTGATGTGCTTTCCTTGAGCAGTCATAATCTAGTTTCTAATCGCCTCATTCATTATTTGTGTGATATTTTAGCCCCTGCCTAATGGATATTTAAAGTAGCAAGATGTCAAGCAAGATTTTTTTTTATTCTGATAAATTTTGGAATATTTTTTACTCATCTATTTCTAAAAGTGATCAAAAGACAATGAATTGCTCAAGGTCAAGAGCAGACAAAGCCAGCATCATGAATAGGACCAGAGTCAGACCCAAAGAGGGATCACAAGGCTGATCCCAACAACTGAAAGCTGAGACGAATTTCACTTTGCTATTCCAGAGAACCTGCAGTTATTCTTTATTTGTACTATTATTATTTTTTCATTATTTTTACTGCTTCTTTTATTAGTATATTTTTATTTCTCTTCTTTCTGTTAAGTTTTCTTTCTCTTGTTTGTTTAATTGCATTGTTTGACTGGTTTTCCCTATTCTCTCTTTCATAGTGTACTTTAAATTTTCCTTCTTCATTTCACTGTGTCCCAATAGCACATTACTCTAGGTCGTGTACTTCCTATTCTTGTTATTCAGATCACATGGATTCTGTCATATGATTGTTGTTCCATTACTATTGTAAATAATTGTTATTCCATACTAATGTAAATACTACACAGCACCCAGATCTTAGCCCATTTCACTGTCTTCCAGAAATTTACTACTGTTGTGGTTAACTCTATTCTCTAGCACATTACACCTATTTTCTATCCTTTACTCTTACTATATCTCATAATCTGACCTCCCACAAGCTCACTTTTTTCTGGATCCAACTCACATTCCTTTCCCCCTCTAACAAGAGTGCTATCTATTTTCCACCCTTTCTAAAAAGTGGCTAGTTGGGTGAAATAAAACAATTAACACTATACATATTCAAAGGACCTTCTATCTTTTCTCTTATAGTTGGTACTTTAAATCCCATAGGAATACACTCCTGCTGTCTTTAACTATTTTAACTTCCCCCTCCAACTGATCACATAAAAGAGTAAGCAGGAACTGTGAACATCAGTATACCTGCTGGAAGAGAGAACCCCCCAATGAAGGAATCACCAACAGATAATAACAGAAGAAGGTGAAGGAGTGAGTAGAAACCACACTAACCTCCACCCAGGACCGATCTGGAAATACAATAAAATGGTGGAGAAGTTACCCAGAACAAACAACAGAACAAAGTGAGAGAGAAGCCTCAAAACCTCATACAGACAGAAGAACCACCTTCAACACAACCGGTCCAAAGCTGCACAACAGAATATAAGATGTGGTGGACAGAGTGACCTTCAGCGAACCAGCTGGAGGGAAGCTCCCACCAAGAAAGACCCAACAACAATGAAAACTGAAAGACATACAAGAGAGCCAACATAAACGACAGCCCAAGATCAGCGAGCTAAGGAAATCAAGTAGACTGCACCACTGAATCTCACAAGTTTTATACCATAGAAGTTCACACCATTAATCCAGGGAGACAGAAGAGATCAATTTAAGAAGCAGAGGCTAATAAGAAGAGTCTCTAAAACAATTGGAAGACAAAGAAACAAACCCCAAATGAAAGGAAAGGAGGAAGCCTCACAAAGAATGACAAATGAAATAGAGGCAAGTCAACTATCAGATATGGAGTTCAAAGCAATGGTTACCAGAAAGCTCAATGAGCTCACAGAGAATTACCAAAAACTACAGGGAAACTAGAATGAACTCACTGCAAACGATATAAACATGAAAAAGGATAAGTAACTATTGACAAGGGCCAAGAGGAAATGAAGAATACAATTTCCAAATTGAAGAACACAGTAGAAGGAATCAAAAGCAGGCTCAAAGAAGCACAGGATTGAATCAGCAAGCTGGAGGACAAGGTAGGAAAAAACACCCAGAAAGAGCAAGAAAAGGAAAAAAGACTGAGAAAGCATGAAGAGGTGTTAAGGGAACTGCAGGGCAACAAGAAACGTAATAATATCTGCATAATGCATACCAGAAGGAGAAGAAGAAGCAAAAGGGGTAGAAAACCTGTTTGAAAAAGTAATGATGGAAAACTTCCCTAATTTGATGAGAGAAAAAGTCACACAAATCCAGGAAACACAGAGACTCCCAACTAAGAGGAACCCAAAGAGGCCCACTTAAAGACATATCATAATTAAAATGGCAAAATACCAAGACAAAGAGAGACTCTTAAAGGCAGCAAGGGAGAAATGGGAAGTAATATACAAGGGAGCCCCGATAAGACTAGCAGCTCACTTCTCAATGGAAACACTCCAAGCCAGAAAGAATTGGTAAGAAATATTCCAAAAATGAAAACCAAGGGCCTGCAACCAAGACTATTCTATCTAGCAAGGCTCTCAGCTAAAATGGAAGGCCAAATAAAGAGTTTTCCAGACAAAAGAAGCCTCAAAGAACATACCTCCCTCCAAATCAGTACTGCAAGAGATGCTAAAGGGTCTGCTTTAAGAAAAGGAAAAAAAAAAGAGTGAGAGATAGAGGAACATAGGTGTAAAGGAAGTAAAATGACAATGAATAAGTACTTATCAATAATAACCTTAAACATAAATTGATTAAATGCTCTAATCAAAAGACACAGAATAGCTGAATGAATAAGAAATCATGCCCCATACATATGCTGCCTATAAGACACCCACCTCAGAACAAAAGACCTAAACAGACTGAAAATGAAGGCTTGGAAACAAATGTTCCAAGCAAATGGACAGGAAAAAAAATGCCAGGGTACCAATACTCATATCAGACAAAATAGACATCAAAACAAGGGCCATAAAAAGAGACCCAGAAGGTCACTTCCTAATACTCAAGGGAAGAATCCATCAAGCAAACATACACAGTGTAAATATACATGCACCCAACATAGGAGCACCCAAATACATAAGGAAAATCCTGGAGGACTTCAAGAAAGATATTGACAGCAACACAATTATAGTAGGGCATTTTAACACCCCACTGTCAAAAATGGATAGATCTTCCAAACAAAATATCAACGAAGATATTGAGGCTTGAACAATGTTTTAGATCAAATGGACTTAACTGATTTATATAGAGCCTTTTATCGTAAAGAAGCAAATACACATTCTTTTCAAATGCACATGGAACATTTTCAAAGACAGACCACATGATAGGACACAAAACAAACCTCAACAAATTCAAGAAAATTGAAATCATATCTAGCATTTTCTCTGACCACAAGGGCATGAAACTAGACACCAACCTCAAGGAAAAAACTCAACAATAGTATAAAATCACAGAGATTGAATAGCATGTTATTGAACAATGAATGTGTCAAGAATGATATCAAGGAGGAAATAAAAAATTTCTGAAAACAAATGAAAATGAACTCACAACAATCCAAAACTTATGGGACACAGTGAAGGCAGTCCTGAGAGGGAAGTTCATAGTGATACAGGCCTACCTAAAAAAAAAAAAAACAGAAACATTTCAAATAAACAACCTAATTCTACACCTAAAAGAACTCGAAGAACAACAACAAAGACAGCCCAGAGCAAGTAGAAGGAAGGAAATAACCAAGATCAGAGCAAAATTAAATGACATCAAGACTAAAAGTACAATTCTAAGGACCAAATCCAGGAGCTGGTTCTTTGAAAAGATAAACCAAATTAACAAGCCTTTAAGCAGGCTCATCAAGAAAAAACAAGAGGGGACTCAAATAAGTACAATCAGAAATGAAAGAGGAGAAATTAAAACTGACACCACAGAAATACAAAGGACTGTAAGAAATTACTACGAAGAACTGCATGCTAAGAAATTTGAAAACCTAGGTGAAATGGAAAAATTTCTGGAAAAATATAATCTTCCAAAACTCAATGAAGAAGAAGCAGAAAGCCTGAATAGACCAATAACAGCTGATGATATTGAAGCCATAATCAAAACACTCCTGACACACAAAAGTCCTGGAACTGGCGGTTTCACGGGAGAATTCTACAAAGCATTTAAGGAAGAGCTAACCCCTATCCTTCACAGACTATTCCAAAAAATCCAAAATGATGGAAGACTTCCAAACTCTTTCCATGAGGCCAGCATCATCCTAATCCCAAAACGAGATAAAGACATAACAAATAAAGAAAACTTCAGATCAATATCAATGATGAACACAGACACAAAAATCCTCAACAAAACATTGGCAAACTGCATCCATACATTAAAAAGATCACCCACCATAATCAAGTCGGATTCATCCCAGGGATGTAAGGATGGTACAATATTCACAAATCAATAAACATAATACATCACATAAACAAAAGCAAAGACAAAAATCACATGATCATATCAATAGATGTGGAAAAAGTATTTGATAAGGTACAGCACCCACTTATGATAAAAATACCTAGCAAAGTGGGAACAGAGGGAGCATTCCTAAACATAATAAAGGCCATATATGAGAGACCTAGAGCCAACGTCATACTCAATGGGCAAAATTTAAAACTTTCCCACTAAGATCAGGAACAAGACAAGCATGTCCACTTTCACCACTCCTATTCTATATAGTATTGGAAGTCCTAGCCACAGTAATCAGACAAGAAAAAGAAATAAAAGGCATCCAAATTGGAAAGGAGGAAGCAAAACTGTCATTGTTTGCAGAATACATGATATTGTATGTAGAAAATCATAGAGATTCCACCAAAAAACTGCTCTACCTAATAAATGAATTTGGCAAAACAGCAGGATACGAAGTCAACACTCAGAAATCAAAGGCACTTTTGTACACCAACAATGAAATATCAGAAACAGAAATCAGGAAAAAAAGTTCCATTTCTTATAGCAACTAGAAAAATAAAGTACCTAGGAATAAACCTAACCAAGGAGGGAAAGGACTTATACTCAGAACTAAGTACACAACACTGAAGAAAGAAATTAAGGAATTCACAAACAAATGGAAGCATGTACCATGCTTATGGATTGGAAGAATTAACATCATCAAAATGTCCATACTACCCAAAACAATTTATAGATTCAGTGCAATCTCTATGAAAGTACCAATGACATATTTCACAGATATAGAACAAATATTTCAAAAATTTATATGGAATCATAAATGACCCTGAGTAGCTGCAGTAATTTTGAGAAAGAAGAACAAAGTAGTAGGGATCACAATACCTGATATCAAACTGTATTACAAGGCCACTGTAATCAAAACGGCCTGGTACTGGCATAAGAACAGACACATTGACCACTGGAACAGAACAGAGATCCCAGAAATAAGCCCACATCTGTATGGTCAATTAATATTTGACAAAGGGGGCAGAAGCATAAAATGGAGTAAAAATAGTCTCTTTAACAAATGGTGTTGGGAGATCTGGACAGCTACATGGAAAAAAATGAAACTTGATCACCAACTTACATCACACACAAAAATAAATTCAAGGTAGATAAGAGACTTAAAATATAAGCCGTGACAACCATAAAACTCATAGAGGAAAATATTGGCAGGAAAATGAGAGGCATTCCACGCAGCAATGTTTTCACTGATATGTTCCCTAGAGCAAGGTACATAAAGGAATGAATACACAAATGGGATATCATCAAAATAAAAAGCTTCTTCACAGATAAAGAATACATCATTAAAATGAAAAGAGAACCAACTCTATGGGAAGACATATTTGCCAATGATACCTCACACCAGAGTTTGATCTCTCCAAAGCATATAAAGAACTCACATGACTCCACTCCAGGAAGACAAACAACACAATTTAAAAAATGGGCAAAAGACTTGAACAGACACTTCTCCAAGGAGGACATACAGAGGTCCCAGAGACATATGAAAAGGTGCTCAGCTTCGGTAGCCAGATAGATGTAAAGTAAAACGGCAATGAGATACCACTTCACACCGGTGAGAACAGCCATCATAAACAAATCAACAAATAATAAGTGTTGGAGAGGATGTGGAGAAAAGGGACCCCTAGTGCACTGTTAGTGGGAATGCAGACTGGTGCAGCCACTGTGGAGAACAGTATGGAATTTCCTCAGAAAACTAAAAATGGAACTGCCTTTTGACCCAGTAATTCCATTGTTGGGATTATATCCTAAGAATCCTGAAACACCAATCCAAGGAGGGTTGGTAGCAGGGGAGGGAGGTTGGGATGGGTGGGATTGGGGAGGAGTGGTGGGGGGTAAATGCAGACAACTGTACTTGGACAACAATAAAATAATTTTTAAAAAATGATAGTGAAAAGCATGGGTGTAGATTATACCTTTTGAGTAAAACCCTGCTCATCATAAACATATAAAGTAAATTAGTAACAGGGGCAGCCTCCAGTGACATAATATTAGCACTGAGAGAAAAAGCCATATTGAAAAACACAGATGTTTCTAGAAAAACAACAACAACAATAACAAAGCCAAGGAATTAAGGGTTATCTTTAAAAAGAGTCCTCCATGATTTCATAGCATTCAAAACATTCATCTGCTGTGGCGAGATACAGCAAGGGATATATGCCACTGAGAACTGAGTGTGTCCCCTTGATAACATTGGTGTTATTCAAAGTGACATTCTAACAAGTGTGTAGTCATTAAATGCACTTTGTCCAAATTTATAAACAGTTACATTAGTGTTGAAAACAAATCTAACTAAAATACTGGAGGGCAATAAGCACGTTTTTGAAACAGATTCCATCATCTGTTCAAAATTAAATACAGCTTGGTAGAAGAAACAGAGTTAACAGGTTTACCTAGTAATTGGATAGTTCAATAATTCTGGCTGAGAGAGAAAGGAGAATTATCTAGTTTTTAAAGCTTGGATTGGTCTCTCACCATCTAATTTCTTTGTTAATCATGGAAGATGACTTTAATATATTTTAAACATTTATGCTACATGCTAAAACCCAATTAGAAGCCCATTTACTCCTAGGTATAAGTTGGCACTGCATTTTATAAAATCACTGTGAAAATTACATAGAGTTCTCTTATTTAAAGGCATGATTAGCCCTGGCTGGTATAGCTCAGTGGACTGAGTGCGGAATGAGAACCAAAGTGTCCGGGTTCGATTCCCAGTCAGGGCACATGCCTTGGTTGCAGGCCAGGTCCCCAGTGAGGGCCATATGAGAGGCAACCATACATTGCTGTTTCTCCCTCTCTTTCTCCCTCCCTTCCCTTCTCTCTAAAAACAAATAAATAAAATCTTAAAAAAAGAGACATGATTAGTCCAAACAGCACTGAAGCAGGAGCAGAGACTTGGGAGTGATTGTTTGTAAAAGAACAAATTCATAGAAACAGAAAGTGGAATGGTGGTTATTAGGGCATGGGGGAAGGGAGAAGGGGGGTATTGTTTTTTTTAATTGGTATCAAGTTTCAGATTTGCAGAATGAAAAAATTCTAGAGATATGTTTCACAACAATATGAGTATACTTAACACTATTCAACTGTGTTAAAAATGGGTAAGAGGGCAAATATTATGTGTTTTTTTTTTAACCACAATTGAAAAAAAAAGCAAGTAAGGAAAACTAAATCTCTAAGTATGAGCCTGTGGAATAGAATCTTTCCTTCATGATACTATAGGCCAAGCTGGTTTATTACCTGCATCTGAAACAAAAATATAAATCAGAAATAAAACACTGTAGACAGGTGACACACACTCACTTGAATGTTCTTTGGCGTGTGTTTATTTATTACTGAGTGTGTTATTTGTGTCTTTATGTTTGATTTTCATTCATTTTTCAAAGCAGCCATCTATTGATGGAATTCCCATGGGAAATTTTCAAAAGTGTTTATTATAACATTAACAATTTCAATTTAACTCAATGTGCTTCCAAGCCTGTTAGGCAAATCTATCGCTTGAGGGAGTGGTGGGAGTGGGTGGAAGGGGGCAAAGAGGGAAAAATTGGGACAACTGTAATAGTATAATGAATAAAATATAATTTAAAAAAAAAGGATGCATCTGGGGAATATTCCTTTACCATCTATCTATTCATAAGTCCTCATCACACGCCCATCATGTGCAAGGACACTGAGAATAAACTGATGACCAGATCAGACATGGTTCTTGTTCACAAACAGCTAACCATCTAATGGGGATGGACCAGCAATGAAGCAGGAGGGACAACGCCATGTGCTGAGTGCTGTGATGGGTTCAGAGGCACAGGGTGCAGCAGGGGCACAGGACCTCAGCTAAGATCTGGACTGCATTCCTCCTATGGCCCCAATCTTGAATGAATGAATGAATGAATGAATGACAGAGAGAAAGTGAAAAGGAAAGGAGAGGAGAG
>PVJI01008748.1:0-69175 GCA_004026765.1 Micronycteris hirsuta | reverse complement strand
TCATATAGTAAAGGCTGCGTGATGATGTACTCCTTGAACTTGACCTTATCTGAGAAGCACTTTATCTGCCCTTCCATTCTAAATGACAGTTTTGCTGGATAGATTATTCTTGGTTGTAGGCCCTTGCTTTTCATGATTTGAAATATTTCTCTCCAGCCCCTTCTTGCTTGGAAGGTCTCCTTAGAGAAATCCGCTGACAATCTTATGGGAATTCCTTTGTAGGTAACTGTCTCCTTTTCTCTTGCTGCTTGTAAGATTCTTTCCTTATTCTTGACCTTGGGTAATGTTATTATGATGTGCCTTGGTGTGTTCCTCTTTGGGGCCCGCTTCTTTGGGGTTCTCTGAGCTTCTTGGATTTCCAGGAAGCCTATTTCCTTTGCCAGATTTGGGAAGTTCTCATTCATTATCTGTTCAAAAATATGTTCAATTTCTTGGTGTTCCTCTTGTCCTTCTGGCAGCCCTATGATCTGGATGTTGGGTCGTTTACAAATGTCTCTGAGGTTCCTGAGTCCCTCCTCATTTTTTTGAATTCTTGTTTCTTCCTTCTGGTCCACTCCATTGGTTTGAGTCCCAGCTTCCTTTTTTTCCCTACTGGTTCCCTGTAAATCTTCCTCCATTATCTTTATCGTATTGTTCATTTGTTCAACTATTTCTTCCAGTTTTGTGAGCATCATGATTACCAGTGTTTTAAACTGGGCATCTGTTAATTTGGCTATCTCTTTGTCCGTTAGTTGTAATTTGTTCTGATCTTTCGTTTTGGCCACTTTCATTCTTTTTTATCTCGGCGCACCTGTCGGAGTCTTAGTTATTTGTCGGTGCCTGGTAACCTGAGTTGCTTTTTCGTGACGTTTCCTCTGGGGGCGGGGCCTGGGAGGGAGCAATGGCGTCTGCCGTTCACCGCCGCTCCCTATCACCCTCTGCTCCCCAGTTCCCCACTGCCTTTTCCGCCAGTCTCGGCCCTGCTGGTTCCCACTGGCCTCTCCAGTTACACCGCCGGCCTGCGAGGTTCACCCGTTGCTCGGGGTCGTGTTTTGTTTAGGCGCTCCCGGGGTGAGTTCCTCCGGGCAAACTGCCTCTCACTCTGCTCCTCCGCTTGGTTCTGCCCCACTTACCGGCCTGGATGTACGTCCTCCCCAACTTCCTGGGTGTCGGACTTCCCTTCAGTTCGATTCTGTCCGTTCTGGTTGTTTATTTTTCGCTATTGAGTTCGTTGTTTAAACTCTCTGGTTGTGAGCGGCGGTGCAGTGCGTCCACCTACACTGCCATCTTGGCGGAAGTCCTCACGTCACCTCAAATTACTTCTTCAGGGAGGTAGAAGACATATTGGAAGGAAGAAAAGAAGGAAGGAAAGAGGACCTAGAGATATAACTAAAAGTGAACACTACTGCTCTTGGGTTCTTGAATTAATTCTGTACGCCTTCTCAGGATGAAACATCAGACATTTGGGTGAGATTTACCATTATTTTTTCTGTTTATCTTAACTTCTTTTTATCCCAGATAAATAAATGGCCAAGGTAGACCATGAGAGTGAACATGAAAATCCCTTAAATTTTCTCTAAAAGGCAAAGATAAAGATCTTGGGGAAATACTTTCTGAATTTTTGGTTTGCTGACATAATGCCTACTCAAGAAAATTCCAGTAGAAAGTTGTCTTAAATTATTTTTGTGTCTGTGCAAAAACTGTTCAATTTTAGAATGAAATTTAAGATATTAAATCATTGATTCAAGGCCTTTATATTTGCTTCTGTTTGTTTCTGTATGTAAAAGAAATAAAGACAACCAAAATGTCATCACGCTTTGCCCAAATTTCCCAAGTGTTGAAGTTTAAATGAGAATATATGATGTTTTCCTAGATAAATTAGAGAGAATCTCTTCCAAAAGCACATACCCTGAACATGTATAAGTTCAAATTAGGTGTAAAAATGATCAGTGTTGACAGCAAATGCATATAAAAGACCTTGGCAAATGTCAAAAGGGAGCCATTCACTGTTTTGTAAATTAGTTTGCACTCTCCCTCCCCCTCTCTCTTAACTATCTTCCTCCTCCTCCCTAAACTCTCTATTTATTTATTTGCCTTTCAGGGTGTTTTGAAGACCACAATAACAAAGGTGCATTCTCAAATAGAAAAGTGTGGATGGGATCAAAAATGAATCTCATCCAACATTCTCACTTACCTGCTGCGGATGAATTTTCTCTTTCTGATCATTTATTTGGTGAGTTGTCAAGTTCCTTTAAATCTGTCAATATATACCATGAACCACAATCTGGAAATGCATGAGAAAAAAACTTAGATGATGAGTGCAACAAAGAGTCCAGAAAATGTTTTTGCTCCTTCTAAATCCTCAGTAAACGTCAGTTACCATGCAAGGATAGAGGTAGACAGAACCTGGGATTCACTGAACCCCATAGTCCTCTCTTTTATAGATGAGACCAGCCAGGCTTGCCCAAGGCCACGAGGCGAGATAATTAACAGAGCTGGGAGCAGAAACAAATTCCTGCTCTAGGGCTGCCATCAGGTCTTACTGCAGCATGTACTAAATTATGAAATCATGATTCTTACGGTTTAATATTACACCCATTACAGGCTGAGGTTACTTAGGTTATAGCTCTGCAATAGGTTTTCTACCCACCATCCTTCTGGTGCTGGGGGATATATGGCACAGTGCCAGGATTAGTCATTTAAACCGGCATGAGGACGAATTGTCCTAAGTTGTTTCCAGTAGATCTGTAACTAGATAGTACCATAAAATAATATATTGCTCCACTTTATGCATTTAGGAAAAAAATCTCATTATAAACACTTTTAATTGGGAATATCAGCAAAGGTATAGTATTACCTTTGCCTATTAAAGGTAATACCATAGGTAAATTTTGGGTGGGACAGGGAAGCTTTGTGCCACTCTCGAAATAGTTTCCTTTTGCATAGTAGCTGTGTTAGGAGAGCTTGGCCCTGACCAGTGTGGCTCAGTTGGTTGGGCTTCGTCCCACAGAAAAAAAGGTAACCAGTTCAATTACCAGTCAGAGCACATGCCTGGGTTGTGGCCCAGTCCCCAGCTGGAGGCGTGTGAGAGATAACCAATTGATGTTTTTCTCTCACATTGATGTTTCTCTCTTCTTTCTCCCTCCTTTCCCTCTATCTAAAAATGAATGAATAAAATATATTTTTCAAAGATTTAATTTGTTTATTTTTGGAGTGAGGAGAAGGGAAAAAGAAATAGAAGGAAAGAAACATCAGTGTGCGGTTGCCTCTTGCGCGCCCCCTACTGGGGAGCTTGCCCACAACCCAGGTATGTGCCCTGACTAGAAATTGAACGGGCAACCCTTTGGTTCGTAGGCCTGTGCTCAATCCACTGAGCCACACTAGCCAGGGCTGAACAAAATATTTTTTAAAAAGAGAGAGTGCTTGAATGCTCCCAGTTATTCACTCTACATTGATATATGGAGCATGGTAGATAATGATAGTGAAAATGCCAACACTTGAAATTCCACAAAAGTCAGTGTTTGAAGGCACATCCCCTATTTGCAGATGTTTCTGGGAGATGTTAATAGCTTATGCTATTGCATTCCAGTCATTAGCACGTTAATGTATAATGGTTTATCAGGTCCTTTCCAAGAGGAGGTCATTATTTGTATTACCTGTTTATATGTCTCCCTGTCCCCAAACAGTATAAGAGCATTTAAGGGCAGTGATGATACTGTATTAATCCTAGTTGCACCTGATAAATAAGAATCAAGTCATAAATAATAGAAGGGAAGGAGAAAAGAGGTTAAGGAAAACAAGAGATGTTTCTCAGTGACTCAGAGAGACCAAAGGCATCAGTAATTATTTATGAAATGCCAGTTCTTGGACATACTTGCTGCATCTTGTTTCTTCCATTTGCCTTTTCCTCATCCTGCGGATGCATTCTAGGCCAGCAGGTCCCCTACCTCCAAGTCCAGCTATGTGACCATTTGCTTCTGGCCTATTCTGCAAATCCTTAAAATAACCAGTGTCTAGACATCTTTATAATTTTTGCTCTACCAATCAGAATGCACAGGATAATTAAGACTGTAGGTACATATCAGAGACTAAGGAAAATTCCATTTAAGATTTTTTTTCATATTACTGTAAAACTCCATATTCTGCTCTGAAATTTTGTGATTGCATGCTAAGATCTCTGAGCAAGGGCATCAGGTTGAAGTTGACCTCAGCTGGCATGCGGTGAAAAGATGTGAGTAGGGAGAGAAACAGTAGGGGAAGGTGTCATCAAGTAAGAAGCGTCAGGAAGTGACTGCTAAGGAAGCACCGTGACTCGTGCATTCAGTGTGCTTTTACTCTCAGGTCTACTTTGTTGGACCACATTCTTATCCAGTTTCCTAACACTTCATTTAAGGTTTCCGAGACTAGATAGCCATGATGCACAGCTGTTCTTCTCAGCTGGAGCAGCTTCTTCAAATCTTCGTTCGGTCGCCTCTCCTGGTAAACTAATCTGAACCATGTGTGACCAAGGGGGGCTCCTTTCCCTTTTCCGCATTAAATTCTAGAGCCAGGGCTAAGCACTTTTTCCCCACGTCTCTTTTCCCCAGGGTCTCAGTCTCACTCCACTCTACGTACTTGAGTACTAAGGTATGCCAAAGTAGGGGGTGAAGCCTTGCATTTTCATTTCTTTATTCCTCCTGTTCATCTTCTTCTGTGCCCTGGTGATGCTGATGGATTCTATGGATCTCTCTCTCAGAGCTTAGGATACAGAGCACCAGGGTAAAGACTGTGGCCATGGATGAGTAACCCACAGTGCCTCTCCCACCGTTCTTGGATCTTGAAATATAGCAGAAATTCAGAAGTGGTAACTCATGGGCTCAACCAGCCAGAGAGCGGAACTCTTTTCTAATGGTATAACTGTGTAATCAAAATCAGTAGTCATGTTGTTATAACAAGAGCAAGTGAAGTTTGTGGATAGCTGTCATTTCTTCCATCTAAATGCTGAACACTGACTGTAAGTGGGGGATGTAATAAAGCAGGAAAAGAGACAGGCAAGCTACTGGTGGAGGGTAGACTCACAGGAAACATGCAAATAAATAAACAAGATAACATCAGGCAGTGGTAAGAGCTATCAAAGCAACAAACCAGGGTGATGTCATAGTAACCCAAAGAATGGGGCTGCTCTCAATGCCGTGGTCAGACAAGGTTTCTGGGGAGTTATCAAGCTGAGCTGAGACTGAAAGACAAGCTAAGGAGAACATTCCAGGTGGAGGAAATAGCAAATCAGAGGCCCAAAGTCTAGAATGGCCTTGGAAGGGTCTTCTCACTTTTATTTAGGGCAGTTGAAAGAGTCTAGAGCATGCGCTCTGGACCCTGCATGTCCATGAACCAGCACTTGTAAGAGGAGATTATTAGACTTGGAATTCCAGGACCCTTGTCCATAAACGGTTACCCTGAAAAGCAGAATCCCAAAGCCAGGACCTGTGTGCAGACAGTTTTTGTGAGAGGTATTCCCAGAGGGCAGATGCGAAGGGCCGGGGCTTTGAGAGAAGAGAAGAGGGAAAACCACTGTGAGCCGAGTTATGAAGATCACTGCCGTGGGCAAGGGGGCTTTGATCCCACTGGGAGTAGCCTGGGGAATTGTCCTCTGAGGGACTGGGGAGGGGGACACTTACTAACTGACCTCTGGCTCCACTTGGTCGAGGATAGCCCCTGGGGACATTAACTCCCCAGCATTTCTGGGCTGTGCTTTTGCCACTGCCATTGGAACAAGGCCAGGTAGTCTCTGGAGGTATTAAAGGAGTTTGGGACAGAAAACAGAGATGTGTGGCATGTTCTTGAGACGAAAGGCTGTCAATGTGAAGTGAGTCTGTCAACACGGTATCTACTGAAGCTCCACGTGAAAGCAGAAGCTAAGCCAAAAGCATGTGACACCAGATGGGTCTGTCACACAGAATAATGGGGTTCTACACCACCCCCCGCCCTCGCCCCAGTAATTGGAATACTCACAGGAGGGCTAAGATTGGGGGTGGGTGCAGACTTGCTCTATAGTTCCGTTTTCTTAGGCTGGTCCTTGTAGAAAAGAAGGAAAGAAGCTTAGAATGGAATTAAAAAAAAATGGAGCTGGAATCACTTCGTGAGGGCCTTTAATTTATCAGGCTGCCGCACATCCCTGACAAATCCAGATGGGAATCTAGCTCATCGGTAACTCAATCCACACATAGGCCTCAGAATGGAAGGACATAGTGACCTAAGAGAGTTAAGTCTCCTTTCCTCTGGGAGATTCTGCAAGCCAGGAAACTTGGTCAAAGATTAATTCAGTGGTTAAGAAAGACTTCTCTGGTGAATGAAGAAGGCATGATCTTTATGTAATTAGTGCATAATAAAAGGTAATAATGACAAAGTCCACACAGCTTCTCATGGTTTGACATAGTGAGTAGGGTAGGAGGTAGCATGTTAATTAAAATCTATGTATCCTTTTAGCAAACTGTAGTTTAAGAACTCAAAAAAAAAAAATCACAGAATTTTAGACTAAGGAAGTAGAAGAGCATTCTAATAATAGCACAGAATAAGCAAGAGACGGTGCAGTCTCTCACCAAATGCTCTTGGTGCAGTGAGTGAGTCCAGCTCACTTAGCTCAGGGATACTGGGAGAGGTTCACAGAATGTAAGTGAAAATAAGCAATGAAATTGAGAGAAATAAAGTCTCAGAGGTGACTGATACTCTCTGAACTTTAGTTTTTTCTCCCCTATAAAATGAGGATAGTAATGACATCCCCTTCCCAGCTTTTTGGGAGGACCGAATGGCTGAGTGGGAAAGTGTTCTGGAAACTCAAAGGCATCATAAAACAGTATCATTAGTTCAGGGCTTGATACGTGGCGGTTATTATTGAAATTGTTGAAACGATAACCACCACTCTGCTCATTAAAAGGCGGAAGTTCTGTTTTATCTTAACACTGTTGAGTGCAAAGACTTTTCAAGGAGCCAACAAAAATTGACATTGTGGAAATACATTTCGGGGTGCTCTCAGGAAAGAAACACACGTTCTCATTTTGGCACTACAGTGTTGCTAACAACAGCTGTGACATCGTGTTTCTATGTTAGTCTGTTACTGCATCTAACAGTCTTTGTAAAGCCCCATTCCAAATGAGGCCCAGCCAGTGGCAGGGGGCACGTACTGTAGAATTCTGTTCGCTCAGGTTCCATTTCCCTTAGCTATTTTTCATCTCTTTATGCTTCTGTCAGCTCTTTATGCCTGTTTTCTCTGGGTAGCTTTATTTTTATTGGAGTATGGTTCTCGCCTGTCTTTTTGCTTAAATTAAAAGAATATTTCCGGTGTTACAGAGTCAGCCAGATGTTTTAAAATGCAATTAAAGGTCTTGAGATGCAGTTTTGTGGAATATTCCTGACATTTGAGTTCAGGCATTTGTTCATTTCACCGAGTTTAACTGAAGTGAACACGGTCCTGAGTTGGTGGGTGAATCAAAGCGGAAAGTTTGCAGAACATGGAAAGATACCATAAAAACTGGAGTTTTGTTTGAGTATAATTTAAATATTTCTTATCCGCATCTCTTCCACAAACTTAAGCAGGCTCCAAGATTTTTGTTAATGCACCACGGCTTTGGTTTTTGGTCTCCCAGGAATCTTAGATCTGGTGTTTTTGTTAGTGAAGTTAAGAAATGGGTGAAAGAAAAGAAATATCTCAAGAGCGTTTCTTTATTATAAAATATATTACTGCCTTTTTAAGAATGGGCATGCATAGCTTGTAAAAGGCATGCCGCGAGGCAAAGAATGATAGAGAAGCTGTCCGGCTGGTGGGCGCATCCGCTGCCATCCAGGGCACAGCTCGTAACTCTACAGCCTAAGACACGAATCTCAGGGGCACTTAGAAGAACTGAGCTGAGAAAGGTTGACCATAAAACAGACTGCAAATTCATACCTTTACAGTGATAAAAAGAATTGTGATAATGCCAACAACTACCACGTCTTGAGTGTTTTCTACATATCAGGCATCATGCTGAGCACATTTTAGATTTCTAAGCAGGCTTCCCACATTCAATCCCATCTCTGCCATTGACTAGTATGTGGTTTTACACAAATTCATTAACTTTGTTCTAGATACTTGCCTTACTTATTGCAGTTCTCAGAAGAAAGCCTGGCATATCATAAGTACTCTATTAGCTATTTGCCATTAATACTAATTTTACAACTCTCCTATAAGTTAGATATCATTACTATTCCCCATCTACTGGTGAGAAAGTGGAGATTTAAATGTGTTAAATAATCTGCTTAAGGTTCCCTAGATAGTAAGTGGGGAACCAAAATGTGATCAGGACAAGGAACAGAATTGCATGAGTAAGGATCCAGGCTAAGAGAGTATTCCTGTTCACCTCAGTGGAGAAAGGCTTTCCAAGAAGATTGCACCACTCCAAGTCTGTTCTCCAAGTCCTGTCTCAAGGATAGTTCTCAGAACAGCATTGCCCACATGTACTCTGGGAGTTTCCCTCTTTTACAGCTTCATAACTGATGCCCCCCCACCCCCCAGCCCCCCATGGCCCTTGCCCTGACTGGCATGTCATTCGTGTTGCTCCCAAGTACCGTCAGTGATTGTGCTGTTCGGTAAAACGTTCTGTGGTGATGAAGATGTTCCAGACCTACTTGCTCAATGCAGTAGCCACTATCCGCATGTAGCTACAGAACACTTAAAATGTGACTAGTGTAACTGAGAACTTGGTTCTAATTTATTTAACTTAAATTAAGTAGCCATACATGACTAGTGGGTACTCTTTCAGACATTACAGAACTGCAGGAGGAAAATGTACCATATTTTTATTTTTTAACCTTTTATATGTATTTATTCCTAGTTGTGGTATAAAACAGGGGCCTTCCAATAATGATATTCACTTGGATTTTTAATTTTTTAATTGAATTTATTGGGGCGACATTGGTTAACAAAATTATACGGGTTTCAGGTGCACAGTTCTACAATGCATCAGCTGTATATTGCATTATGTGTTCACCATCCTGAGTCAAGTCTCTATTCATCACCATTCATCACCCCTATACTCTCTTCCACCAGCCCATCAAAAAGTGTATTTTTAGAAAAAAAAATAACACTAGGCAGTTCGTCATCACTGAGAGAAACAAAGAGATCCAATTAGTCTAATTATGAGAATATCTTGTGTGGATTGCATTCAGCAATAAGGTTTTCTTAGATCAGCTAAATTATCCTGGTCATTTTCTCTCTCTTTTTTTTAGTATAGAAGTTTCTGAGGGTAACAGACAGATTGATTTGTTTGACCAGTGAAAAACTGGGCGCAGAATTCTTGAAATAGAAAATTCAGAGGTAGTTTGCCCCAGTTCACATCCTGTGGGTAGCTCTTGTACCTCATCCTCTCAAGGCAGGGCTAGCTCACACTTCGAGGAGAGGAGCGTGAAGTCAGACGTGAATAGGATTGAGAGCAGCTTTGCAAATGGTAACCCTTGATTGAGCAATTCGAATTGAAATATGCCCATGGGCCATTACTCTTCTTTCCCGGCAATTAGGACCAGTGTGCTTCAGTTTTTTAGCCACAGGGTTTCGAGTCAGAAGACCTTAGTTAAAGTTTAAGTTTTATCCCTTATGAACTGAGTGACTTTAGGCAGCTCATTGAACTTCACTGAGTTGCTTTTCTGAGTCTATAAAATAGGGTAGAGAGAGTGGGTATCATAATAACAGCTTCCTCAAAAGGTGCAAGTAAGGACCAGGTGAGATAATGCGTGTGAAACCACACTAAGCTTGTACGGGCTGTGAAAACATTGTAGCAATGATTATTACATTTATATGGGTCACGTTTGCCTTTTAAAACTGCTTTGATATTTATTATGTCATTTTATCTTCCTGAAAGGTCTATGAGGGAAGTAGAGCAGGAATTATCTATGTTTTACCGTCTGTTGATATATACAAATGTGGCCCACAGAAGCTGAGAGACTGGCCTAAGTTCACACAGTCCATCTGCTTGCATTATGCCTGAGTTCAACTGTGGCCGACTGAGTCCTATTCTAAAGTCCTCTCTTCCAAAAATAATCCACAGTCACGAGCTTGACATCTACCAGTTATGCTGCAGAAATTATTCCTAGTCAATATGCAAGCTACCCTAAAACATGAGTACAAAGCTGAGTAATCATAGCATCAGTATAATGATGGGTATCCACCCATCGTGCTGAGCATTTTATAAATACTATTTTATTTATTTTTCATAATAATTCTATGAGATTGTTTGATTATTCGGAAACTGAGGCAGAAAATGGTTCAGGAATTTGTCCACGGTCCACAACCGAGGGAGCCTGAATGTATTAGTTTGTTGAAGCTGCCGTAGCCCTGGCCACAGTTGGTTCGGGCAGCATCCCGTTAACTGAAGGGTTGCAGGTTCAGTTGCCGGTCAGGACACATGTCTAGGTTGCAGGTTCAGTCCCCAGTCAGGGTGCATACAAGAGGCAACCTACTGAGGTTTCTCTCTCACACCGATGTTTCTCTCCCTCTCTCCCTTTCTTCCTCTCGCTCTCTAAAATCAGTAGTGTGTCCTCAGGTGTGGATAAAATAAAAGCTACTGTAATGAAATACCACATAATGGGCAGTTTAAACCACAGAAATGTATTGTTTCATCATACAGGAGGCCAGAAGTCCAAACTGCAGGTGCTGGCAGGGTGGGTTCCTTCTGAGGGCTGTGAGGGAAGAATCCGTCCCAGGCCTTGGAGAGCCTCGGAGAGCATTGACTTGTGACTGTTGTCATCTCTGTGTCTCTTCACAATGTCTTCTTTCCACGTGTGTCATTCCTGGGTCCAACATTCCATTAGTATAAGGACCCCAGTCCTATGGGATGAGGAACCAACCTAATGACCTCATTTTAACCTGATTACCTCTATAAAGACCCTGTCTCCAAATAAGCTCAGCTGCTGGGGTACTGGGGTTAGAGCTTCAGCATATTAATTTGGGGGGAACACAATTTCACCATAACACTGGATACAAACCCAGATCAAGAGGCTTCACACTGTGAGTGAAACATTATGCTTCCATGCTTCCTGTTGTTGCAGAACTATACCGTTCTGTAGCCTTTCGATAGGAACAAATGTTAAGACCTGGAGCATGGCACTTGATTCCCCAAACCCACTTTTAGAGCAACGGAACAGAAATGTACCCTGTAAAATTTCTTAAAGTGGAAAGTGTTCCCCCAAAATGTTTATCTAAGAGACTGGTTTCCAGCTTACTAGGCAATTTGGCATCGAGGACTTTTCTCATAAACATTTACAAATATTCTGCTCAGTAATGAAGTTAATCAGTAAGCCATACAACCTCTGGCCTCTGTCACTCCTTCCCTAGTCTCATTTTCAGGTGCTGGGAATCAGGTAAGAATGGTAATGCAGTTTCAGGAGTTAGAAAATCCAGTTCAAATTAGTCCTTGCCACAGCCACACGCCACCAGGATTTATCATGGAAATGATGGGCATGAAGCCGGCAAAAGGTAGGACACCGCTCCTAGCTGCTCTCGGTCGGCCTTCTGCAACTGGCCTGAGGAAATGGGCGAGACTTGGGTTTGGGATGACCGGAACAGATCTCTAGCAATGATGGCTCGGTCAGAAACAAAAGACTGGGCTGAGAAGTGGGGGTAGGGTGATTTTTATAGGCCTCCAGGTCAGTATTTCACTGAGATTAAATCTAAGTATGTTTTTCCTAAAATTCTTCATTGGATATTATATAAAATTAGCACCATTGTTTCAAGTGAAACACTAGGCAGTTCTAACCGGAATGTTCGCGGACCCTTGAAATAACATTGTAAAGTATATTATTTAATGCAGTGTTTTAAAAATGGCAAGTCTCAGATCCCAGAGGTTCATGAAATCTGTTTTGTGGCTTGTCACCAGCATTAAAAACTAGAATAGAATAGACGTAAAGAGTAGAGTAGAATAGAAATCTCAGCATGCATCTCAAGGAGTGAAGAGAAGTACTGCTTCATAGAAATTTTGTTTCAGTGGCTTATGGGTAAGTGCCCACAGGGGTAGAGACAGAAGGTATATTTCAGACTGCGTTGTGGGGAGAAAAATAAAAAGAGATTAGAAAACGCTTATTTTCTGAGGTAGTTTCGCAGCCTATTTCTCCTAATAGTCTGTGGGAAATCAAATAGACAGAGTTCAGCTTTAGGCCTAAGGTATTTATTGTTTCTGAAGCAAAACATGGATTGTAATTAAAACATAGGGTTAGAATGAAGACAGTATATTTTGCCTGTTTTAATACTCTTCTCAAAATAGTGTCTTACCTTTTAAATTTCCAGCTAAAAGAGAAACTCTAACCATTTTTACAATAATTACAATATTGAACACATTGTGACCATGGACTTGGCAGCATACTAGTGACTTTCAATGTGATGTTTAAAAGGGACTGATGGACGTGGACAGCAGTGTGGGGATTGCTGGGGGGGGTTAAGGGGACTAAATGGTAATGGAAAAAATATAATAAAGATTAAATTTTAAAAAGTGACTGACTATTTAGAAATGGAAATTAGTTGAAAGGCTGGGGAAGTAAATTTCCTATTATTGCCATTTAACATTTATTAAACACTTACACGGTGTCAGGCTTTGTGTAAGAAGGTGCCAGGACTAAAAAAGGGGAGTATCAGATCAAATCTGATATGATATTCCAGAAAGTTCCCATACTAACCACAACAATAACAAAAATGTATTGAACATTAATGCTGTGTCAGGCACTGTGCATTCTTTGTCTGCCTGTGTCTTCAGTGAAACCTCTCCTCTAGGTACTATATTATTCCAACCTTGTAGAGGACAGAAGGTTAAAGAAGTTCAATGTCTTTAGCAAGTTTATACATCTACCAAGTTGTGGGTGAATGGCATCCAGAGTTGTCCATGAGGTAGGACCCTTGTAGCCAGAGCATCATTTCACCTCCAGTTCAGTGTGGAAGATAAGCCTGCAAACAAACAAAAAATGATTATAACCCGCTTCTAAGCACTGTGGTAGAGGTGTGTACAGAGGGTAGGAGAGATCAGTTCTACCCCGGGGAGCTCGGACAGACCTCACAGGGGAGGCGGTCAGTGGCCAGCCAAGGAGAGGCACCAACACCAGAAAGGCCTGGCACCAGGAAAAGCAAACAACTCCGCAAATGAAGCTATATCCTATAGTTAAGAATCCATGAATTAGGAAAGAAATGAGGCAGAGAAGGCAATTTTCCCATTCATGAGACATTTTAGCAAACACCTGTGGTATGTTAACTGTGGTCGGCATAGTGCCAGGAAGGAAAACTGGATAAAACCTGGACCCGTTATCGGGCTCTGGAGCTGTGAGATCATGGGAAGGTGCCATTGCTATTATGGGAACCTGGTTCTTCCCTGCAGGTGCACAGTGCTTCTGACCACAAACTCCCCAGAGCTGCACTAACGTGATCTCATTAGCCACATGTAGCTACTTCATTTTAAATTTTAATTATTTAAAATTAAATGAAAAATTCATTTCTTCATTATTGCTAGCCATGTCTCAAATGCTCGCTATTCCATATGGTTAGTGGCTAATGTGTTGATAGGCATAGAGCACTTCCATCGTCTCGGACAGTTTCCTTAGACGGTGCTCCTTTAGAGAAACTATTAAAGTCTGTCTGCGGTCTGTCTGTCCAGAATTTGTTTTCCTCATCAGGGCGTCTCAGACTCTCTTGGAATCTATTCAAGTGTTCCCCTTTAAAATGCTTTCCTCAGCTCTCATACTCTTATTCATGTAGAATTTCCTATAATAAAGAATCCAAATTTCCAACTGCTTGATAAACTGATTCCAAAAAAAGACCTCTCACAAACTCAAACTTATATGTGTATCTCTTTAAATTATATTCACGTAGAAATAGATTTACCTCTTCAGAAAGCATACTCTACACCTGACCTGCCTCTGCTTATGCTCTATCAGAAACTTTTGTGTTTGTTTCCTTGGTTTTCTCCCAGTCTTCGACATCCCCCCTTGTAGCACTCGTGCACACACATGCGCGTGCACACACTTGCACACGCATGCTCACAGGAGTGGCCTTTTCTATCTGCTGTCTACCTGTCTTATTCATTGCTTTATCCTCAGAGCTTAGCACAGTATCTGGCAAATGGTAAGTGAAAAAGTATCCTATCATTTATGTCATCAAAACAGACTGATAGATATTAACAATTACTAATTATCAATTAACTGTCATTAGAGTTGGAATTTTGCTAGTTTCTTCAGGAATCAAACATGTCTTTTTATGGCACTCAGCTTGTCAAAACTTTTTCTCAAGGACTATTTTACAGTCAGAACTGCCTTCTGAGATAGCAAGGTTGGGTGTTGTTAATAGCCCCATTTTATGGAAGAAATCAAGACAAAAATGTTTGGCAGTAGTTCAAGGTCTTGCAGTCATTTCACAGTGGAATTTGTTCAAGTGTCCCATTTTGAAATATGTTGGCCATGGTGGGGTTACTTCATTGTAAGTTGCCTGTATATTTGTTGTCTCTGTGGGGATTTGGTGGGGACGCTGTGAAATACTCGCGGTATTCAGTTGGTGTGCTTTGGGAACACAGGCATCATTCATTGTGTACCAATCTCCTACTCTCCCCACGCTTCGTTGTGTCATGTAATAGCAGTGATGTCTTTGGGAAAGCCTCCCATTTTAACTGAGGTGACTCCAGAGATTGATATGATATTGACCCCCTGGTCTGAGGAGTTGGGACTCCATGGTGTCTCTTGCTGACAAAAGTTTCGTTTTGTTGAAATGATGCTCAGAGATCTTGGAATTGTCATAAGAGGAGAAAAACATATACATTTCCTTGGATTCTACAGAATGCAGATTCTGCCGCTAATTGATCGGCCTCGGGCAAGTTGCTTAACCTTCCTGGAAGTGTAGGTGGAGAGAAACTAGGCTTGGGGGTGGAGATGTGGAATAGATTAGGGGTAAAATGGTTTGGAAGATAAAATCTAGCTGTAAATTCATGTGAAACTGTTTTTAATGCTAAGTTCTTTGTGATCCTATTCACTCTAGAAATTTTAGTCATTTAATTATTAAATACATCAGGATTTTATATCTCTCCTTTTTTTCAGTCATAATTCCATATATCTATGTTCTTCTATTTTGTGGTCTTTAGACCAATCTTTTTTGCCTGTTCCATGTTCTGACTCCATGCTGATTTTGTATGAAGAAGTTGAACATGAAAGAAGAAATTGATGTCTGCACAGATACTGTGCACTTGGTGCTCCGTCAGTCACTTCCTGGGTCAATGCAGAAAGCATTCTTTTTAACAAACATTAAATATGCATACACTCCACTTTAGCATTGTCAAAAAGCTCTGAATTCTAATGCCCACAGACCGTTAGTCATACACTTACAGACATGTTAGGGATAAAGAAGAATTGTAAGACTATCCAGCACGGACTCTTCTCTTTACAGATGAACAAAGGTTGGTCCAGGCAGGGAAGCTAAGTGCCGTATAACTAGGTTCAGAGCCAGGACTCCCAGGGACCCAGAGTCACCGAGAGAAACTATACTTAAAGGGAAATAGCGCGGTAAGTGAATATTAGTGAGACGAAGCCCTCAGACAGGATGGACGTATTGCCGACAGCCCAGGCTCAGAAAGCAGCACATGGGAAAGTTCCTGAGTCTGGAGTCAGCAAGGAACATTTAAGGAATGGCTGGAAAAGAAAGGGTAGGATCACACTGAGCCCTACAGATCTAGGGAGAGGTTTTCTGCAAGCAGAGCAGTGAAGAGACTAAAGAACACAGACAGAGGAAGAGAAAGGCTTTACTATCAGGCTCTAAAGCATCACACATCTGAAGTTATCCTAGAGAGGAACAGTTCTGCACATGAGCTTTGAAGTCGGACTCCCAGAGTTCAAAGCTCAGCTACTCAGGTGGGTGGAAGTACAGTTGCCAAAGTTCTCTATGCCACCGGCTCCTTGTTTGTAAGTGGGGTAATAAAGTTAATTACCTCATAGGATTCTGTGAGAAGGACGTGAAAATATACAAGTGCCTGGCACTAGGAAGAACTCTATAGTAAAGTTTTCCAAAAGTAGTAGCAGTAATAATAATAATATCAACCATCTTGCGAGCGTTGTGAAGAGCATCCCACATGTATAGATCCATAGATTCACAATCCCTAATCGACAATTTTAAATTCCCAAAACTCCAAAAACTAAGCGTTGTTTTTCAAAGTGTGGTACAAACTTCTTCAGTAGCAAAACCTGACCTGAACAAATGTGAGGGCATTCACGACCTTCGCTTATCTCTCTTACTGTGAGTGTTCACACACTGCCTTGTGAGTGTTCACACACTGCCTTGTGAGGAAGTGACCTGCTGTCTGATGCTGGGCTCTTCCCCAGCCTCTGCTGGGAGAAATAATACTGTATTCTATGCTACAATCCAAACTACTCTGCATGTGAAAACACAGGTGACTCCAAGTTTCAGATGAGGAACTGTGGATCTGTGTTATCTCAGTCTTCAGCCACCCTCGGCGTAGGTATTTTCATCCCAGCCCACTGCTGTGAAAACTGGGGTTATCAGTACTCTCAGTAATTTGCTCAGTCTCATTGTTCTTAGAGGTGGAGATGGAATTTTGGTCTAGGGTTGCCTGATGATGCTTTGAAGAATCAGACACATGTGTATATTCTCCTATATCTTATTTATGTCTGTGAATTTTTTTAGTATTTTGTATAATTCAAACGCTGCTATTTTCTATAGAGCCACCATTTATGTTTCTAGGAAACAGAAGCATTTTCACAACCTGATGGTTTTCTATGACCTAGAGGTTTTCTAGATAAGGCTCTCATTTCATAACGGCAGGGGGAGTAATGATTATTACTACTTTGGTGGCGGCTGTCATACAACTAGCACTTTATGTGTGCACACATTTAGCAAAGCACTTGCATTTTGAATGTGTTATCTCATTTAATCCTTACATCCACCTAATGAGGCAAGTATTAAGTCTTTTTTCGTGAAGAGAAAACAGAGACTTAAAGATGTTAAGCAAACAGTCCACACGCACGGATAGTAGGTAATGAAATAAAGCTGGGATCTGAACCCAGGTGGGCAAGTGTCAGGCACGACATTCTTTGGTGTGAGTGCAGTCTCCCGCCCCAGGGAACAGCAGGGCGATCTCACGTCCCACGGCCGCCACCACCCAGGTCCCTCTGCCCTGTGCCAAGAATTCATTCACATGCACACAGTGTTTTTTAACATTATGAAAATATACACATTATTCTATGGCTTAATTTTTTCAAAAAGCACCATATTATAGAAACCTTTGCATATCAGCACACACATTGTTTCACATTTACGTAGTATTTCACTGTATGGACATAATATCATTTATTTAACTAGACTCCTACTGATGGATATTTAAATCACTTTCAATTCATGGTTCTTACAAATGTTGCTGCAAATGAACACTTTACACAAACATTTTTCATTCAGACGTAAGTACATCTCTGAAAGCAACTTTGTAGCTGAACATTGCTGGGTTCAGAGAGTGTTTGAATTTTAAACGCTGAAAGCTGGTGACAAATTGCCCTCCAAGAACTTTGTTTTCCTGAGCATGCATTGTCAAACTTTTTTAACCTTTATATGCTTAAGGGTGAAAATTGTGATATTTTCTATTGTAGTTTCAATTTAAATTTAATTATTGGCTAGAATGTACACATTTTTATATCTTTTTAACACACTTGTGTTTTTAGTTCTAAAAACTGACCATTCATGTCTTTCATCATTTTTTCGTGAAATGTTAAATATTCTCCATGTTGAATGCTTTTTTAACAGTCTTTTTGTTTTTATTTTAAAATGTTCCTATTTGTTTTCAGTTTTCCATGTTGAATGTTTTCCTACTGGTTTGCAAGAACTCTTTACATATTAATGTTATAACTATTTGGTCTACCCTTTTTGTTGTAGATATTTTTCTGAGCTTATAATTTAGTCATTTAATTCTTTGTGCAGACTTTTTGATGTAAAAAAGTTAATTTTTATATAGTTAAACATTTCAGTCTCTTCTCAGAGCCCACACTCTTAAATGTACTGTATGCTTAACTGCTTCTCTAATGTAGAGAATGATAATGTTCATTCCAGTTTTATTGTCACTTCGTTCAGGTGTACTCACAGAACCAACAGCAGGCCCCCTGGGACAGAATCTAGAAGTGGAATCATACTCACAATACAACAATATTCAGTTTCCCCAAGTTCAACCCCAGATTTCCTCATCATCCTATTACCCCAACCTGGGTTTCTACCCCCAGCAGCCTGAAGAATGGTACTCTCCTGGAATATATGAACTCAAGCCAGTGCCAGCTGAGACTCTCTACCAGGGAGAGACTGAGATAGTAGAGATTCCTGTAACAAAGAAGGCCCGAATGGGCGCATCAGCCGGGAGAATAAAAGGAGATGAGCTATGTGTGGTTTGTGGAGACAGAGCATCTGGATACCATTACAATGCCCTGACCTGTGAGGGGTGCAAAGGTAAGCATCTTTTGGTTGGCAATGTTCTCCTTGTTCAGGTTTTACTATATTGGTTGTCGGAATCCCTCTGACTGGATCCTCCCCTTTTCCCAGATAATTTCCCATTTTCTCCTACCTCTTCCTATCCCCCTTACCTTTGTTTAAATGTCCTAGATCTCTAGGAAAAGCCTGTTAGAATATTTTACTTAGATATAAGTAACTTTTTTCCTATTCACAACCTTACACACAACTAAGAAATTTATGACTGTGGATTTTGGTGGGGTTTTTTTTGTTGTTTTTTTAAAGAGACACTTGAACTTAAGTCTTTTAAAATTAAGAAAGAAGGAAGTAATAATAGCTTATTTCAACAGGTATTTCACTTAGCAGGAACCATCTGTGAGATGTTTTGGGGGTGGGGAGATCAGGGAAATTTCTATCCACTTAGAATGAATAAAATATAATACGTGAAATATGAAAACAACTCAATTTAAAATCCTATGTGATCACGATCCCAAGAAGGATAAGGTAATAAGTTCATAAAATTTCAGAGGGAAGAACAGAGTGGACTAGTAGGTTACCTGTTTATCTTTGTATTTCTTCATTCAACAAATATTTATGGAATGCCTACCTTGTGTTAGGTACTCTGCTAGCTCTATGACATTGAGAGCTGAATAAGAACTGCCCTTGAGCGGAATCTGTGAATGGTGTGCCAAGTTCAGGTTCCCAGATGGCCATGATTGCCATGCAAACAAACAGTCACATAAGAATGGCTCAAGGACATTTCAAACCTTTGAAAGTTCAAATGATCAGATTGTGTAAAAAAACAACATTAGTCACCTCTTAGAAACTTGATGCTATGTCATTAAATTTTTAAAGCATAAAGTGGTGTTTATGTCCCACACTTAAAAATTAAAACAGAGCTATAAAGAAAATGTAAAAGATCTCATTTATGGCCTTCAAAATATCCTTATTCTTTTTGAGGAGAGCCAAGCTTTATAGGTGAAAAGAGAATCTGTACATTGTTTGAAGGCATCGATGATGTCTTCAGCTCTGCTACTGCCCTCAGCACCCAACGCAGTGCCTGCTGTATAGTCGTATGGGATGGACGTTGTTGGAATGACATGTGAAGATCCACGTTTGTTGCTGGTGCTTAGTATATATAACTCAACTTTGTAAAAATATAGTCAACCTCTTTTATACTACTTAATTTTTTTAAAAGATTTTATTTATTTATTTATTTTTAGAGAGAGGGGAAGGAAGGGAGAAAGAAAGGGAGAGAAACATCAATGTGTGGTTGCCTCTCACCTGGCCACCACTGGGGACCTGGCCTGCAATCCAGGCATGTGCCCTGACCGGGAATTGAACCGGCGACCCTCTGGTTTGCAGCCTGTGCTCAATCCACTGAGCTACACCAGCCACAGCTATACTGCTTAATTTTTCATACCCCAAATGATAATAATAATATTACCCTCCCATTCCCATATTTGGTAGCAATTTTTTTCTTGAGCAAGCAGAGTTTTGGAGATGGAAAGCTGCTTTTGTGACAGTTTAAAAAAAAGAGTTGAAAGTTGCTAAGAGAATAGATCTTAAATGCTCTCACAGAAAAAGAAAAGACACGGTGGTGATGTGGCCCAGTGGAGGTGTTAGTGAAGGCTGTGGTGGTCATCATTTTGCAGCATGTAAGGGTAACAAATCAACACATTGTAACTCTAAATTTACATAATGTTGTATGTCAATTGTATCTCAGTAAAGCTGGAAAAAAGAAACAAAATAAGCTGAAAAAGAGGGAGCGTTGAAAGAAAGCAGGGAGGAATAGCTAATGGATTAGAAAAAATGAAATTTTCAAAATGACTAGCCTGAAAGTTGTATTAAAATAAAAATAAAATTCTACATGTAGGTTTAAGTCAATTGCCAACCTACATAAAAGAAAAAGAGCTTTGTAGTAGCTCTAGTCAAAAAGTGAGTGGGCCCTGGCCAGGTGGCTCAGTTGGTTATCCTGATATGCCAAGTTTGCAAGTGCAATCCAGGTCAGGGCACCTATAACAATCAACCAATGAATGCATAAATAAGTGCAACAACCAATCAATGTTCCTTGCCCTCTTTCCCTTCCTCTCTCTAAAAATCAATTTTAAAAAGTGACTGTGTCTGTTACTTTGGAGGGCAAAGTCATAGAGATGATCCAGAGAATATTGTTATTAATTTTTAAAGGCATCCATAAAATAAAAATATGAAAACAGATTTAATATGTGCAAAGGAAATGGTCTTAGACCATTATCATTTGTTTGGCAACACTTATTCTGTTTGACATTGACTCATTACCAAAACCTTGCCACCTTGTCTGTGTAGACCAGCGCTACTCAAAGTGTGGTCCCCGGTCCAGGGGTGTCAGTTCAGCATCACTTGGGAAGTTGTGGGAAATGCAAATTTGAGGGCCCTTCCCCAGACCTATTGAATCAGAATTTCTGGGAATGGGGTCCAAGAATCTGTGGTTTAAGAAACCCTCCTCACTAAAGTTTGGGAACTACTGATGTAAATCACACCTAAAAAGCACCTGAGTTGACTGGTCTGGCCAAGCAGCTTGGTCGCGTATTGTGATTGTGAAATTATCAAAGGTGGGGGAGGGGGAGATCCTGCTCTCCAGTCACCAAAAGGAAAATTCAATAGATAGATAGAAATGTTGGCTGGAAATATACAAAGTCTAACCAAGGCATGTTTCCTGCTTGGAGAAAAATAGAAAAGAACATGCATAGTTTATTCTAAAAATCTGATCCAAAAGAAAAATCTCTTTATAAATTTGAACCTACAAATCTCAGTGCCAATGACAAGCCAATGCTATAAACATTTTCTCAGGTCCTTGCAGAAACTGTGGGAAGTAGGTATTACTGAGCCTATTTTAAAGGTGAAGAATAACCATATTGTTTCAAAAAGAAGCTGAGATTTGGAGGCCAGTGCTAATAGCTTGTGTGATATATTTACTATACTTCAATCATCAGCTTGTAAATTCTCATACCTTATCCCCATTTTATAGATGAAGAAAGTGAGGCACAAGAGATTAATCAACTTCTTTAAGACTTCTCAGCTAATAAGAGGTAGAGCTTCAAATCTATAGCTTATAAATCTAACTCCAGAGCCTCTACTATTAACCTCTAGGTTATAATGCCTTTTATTGCTTGTCCACTAAGTGATCATTCTACTCTTTGAGCTATTTGTTCAAGGCTAATATTGACCAATTCAGTGGCCAAAGGAAGAAAATCAAGAGCTCGTTTAGGTGTTATGGTTTAGGTATTGCCCAAGCCAAGGGCATAAACCCCTCAAGTCAGTAACCCAGGCCAGCTCACCTCCTTGCAGGTGAAACCTGGTCCCCCGAGAAGAATTCGGGGGGGTGGCAGGGTGACTAGAATGAGACCAATGTGCCAAGGACAACCCTAAGAAACACTGACTTCAGGATTGAGAAAAAATACCAAAACAAACAAACAAACAAACAGAAAACACTGGCGTTTAAGGCAGACAAGGAGGAGACGCCCACAAAGGGCACAGAGAATGGAAGTCAGAGACAGGAGGCTCCAGGCAAGTGCAGGGTCCCAGGAGACAAGGCAGGGGACCAAAAAGTGGTCAAGAGAACTAGTGTCCGGGGTGGTGTGGGAAGGAAAAGTTGGAACTGAAAGTAGACACATTTTCAAGAGCAGAGAAAGGAGGCAGAGCTTTCTCATTGATTTTGATTTGAGACTTTGCCCCTCTGGTGGCAGCAAAAGGACCCGAGCACAAGGGAGGACATGACGTGGAGCCAGGCAGAACCCATGCTCTGTGCCAGGGGTTGGCGATTTTTTTCTGTAAAGAGACAGATGGTACATGTTTTAGGCTTTGCACCATAGCAGTCTTGGTCGCAATTGTGCAACTTGGCAAATACAGCCACGCCAAGAAGAGGCATGGTGGTGCCTTTACTTAGCTTACAAAAAATAGGCAGGAAAATTAAAAAAAAAAAAAGACAGGCAATGGGGCTGAGTTTGGCCCGTGGACCTAGCTGTAGTTTGGTGACCCCTTGAGGGCCAGCATCAGATGAACTGGAAGCTGCACAACACTCAGGGCCTGGATGCAAGAAATATAACCACACATTTTGTATAATTGGATTTAGGATTTAATTCCATTTCAAGCCCTGGTGACAACTTTATTTCCTTTAAAGAGGACTATTGTACTCACCGTCTCCATCCCCACAAAAAGTCGTTCTCCTGAGGTCCTGCCTAAGTTCCCAGATGTTGTTGCCTGTGGAGGGATTGGGCACTGGTTTGTGAGGGGAAGCTCTGGTTCTCAGGGCTGTTAACACAGTGTGGCTTCCTTTGGGGCTTGTTTTAGCTGGCCTTCAGTCACCGGTGGGAAAAGTCTCGGAGGCTCCATCCTGGGGTCCTGGGCACACCCCTCCCTCCTCTCTGGCCCTCCTGCTTCCCTGAAGCTCAGGTGGATGGGTTCCTGAGGCTGCCCCAGTGGTGCGCTGGAATGCCTGGCTGCCTGGAGAACCCACATAGCCATTTCCCCTGCTCCTATGCCATGCTGGGCACAGGGAACCCCAAGGGCCTCTCCAGATGCTCCCCAGGAAAAGACACAAGAATCGCTCTGCCCCAGGATTCCCAAATGACATGGAGTCTCTCTAATCTTTCATTGCACCCATCCCAGGACTCAGCCTGGGGATGGGGGCCGAGAGGAACAGAGCTACTCAGGGCCTTCGCAAGTACTTCACATGTTGGAGCGCATTCATTTCCTCTTTGACTGACTGCCTCTCCCAACCAGGGAAATTTAGTGTCTGGAATCTTGAGGTTTAGGCTTTGGTGACTGAAAGCCAACAATTGGCTCCTTTGTACTTTGCATATGTTCTCTTGAGTAAACAAGCGAAAGTTGCCCTGGCTCAGTGAGTAGGGAAGAGGCTCCCTGAACAGGGCAACATATGAGTGAAAGAACCAGCGCCCCATGCCAGGCAGCCTGGCAGCTGAGCCAGCGTGGGTTTCCTCCCCTACACCCCTTGGCTATCTGCGCTTACGAGGTGCAGGACAAATTCCGTTCCCTGACTCTCCACCAAAGAGAGGGTGGGCTTTGATGTTCGCCAGGCATGCACTGAATCTAGGCTTTGTACTTCTTGAAGGAGTAAGCAAGGTACGTAATATATCAGTCAGTGTTCAGTGAAACAAAAGAGAAACCAAATTTCAAGTAGAAAGGAATTCATACAAGAGAAGTTGGAAGGGCAGAGGAGTGGGCTCTATTCTGAGCCTCCCGGACGATGCTCAGAGCCACCCTGAAGAGCTGGCCTGCCAGGCAGTTGCTATTGAAGAAGCTGAAGAATCAGGAAGCTAGCACAAGCACTGTTGGCCACCTTAGCTGCCTTCTAGGGATCAGGAGGCTGCCTTCACCACAATGACTGGATCCAGAGACATGTACTGCCTGCTAAATTTGTCCATACAAACGATGAATGCCCCCCTGTCTTGCCTCTCACACCTTTGAAGCTAGCGACTAGAAACCAAGATGCGGACACAGCAAAACCGCACGATCCTGCTTGCCAGCAGAGACAACAAAAGCAGCAGAAGCACAGCTCTTGCTTCACTTCCAATTTCCAAATGTCTCGCAAGGGCATCTGTTTGGCAGAGCTTGAATCACATCTACATGTTAGCTGCAAGGAAGTCTGGGAAAGAGTGGGTTCAACTCTCCTGCCTTTAAAGTAGGGGATGCATCCCAGAATAGAAGGAGATACAATGGATATCCAGCTAGCCAATCCTTAGTTTGCAAAATTTTTAACTTCTCTGAGGCTCCAATCTGCAAAACAGGGATGTTTGGGTGGTCGGTGACGTGGACTGTGAGAGAATTCACAAAGAGATGAGAGCATAGAGAAAAAAGTTTTTATTCACTCTCCAAGAAAGGAGAGGGGCATGGTGTGGAGAGCTGCACCGGCACTGAGGGGTGGGGGCTTTGAGCTTTTATTGGATTGTGATTGGATTGAAAAAGGGTGGGAGGTGCTGTTGTGTGGCCTCTGGGCTGCTGGGGCGAGTTCGTTCCAATGTTATCTTCCGCCTTTGGTTGTAGGGAGCAGTTAGTTCTGTTCTTGCTTCCAGAAATTTCCAGTCCTGGGGAGATAGCTCAGAAGAGGAAAATGGCAGTCATGTTTAACAAGATCATAGGCCTGCTAGGCAAATGGTGCCGACTTTGTCCTTTCAAGGGATGCTGTCTATTCCACAGGGTCATTTTGAGGATTGAGCTAGGTTTTTATATGTGAAGGCCCTGGCAGCTCTCTTGCTTTCGGACTTCACTGCAGATGTGTCAGACCTGTGATACTTAAATACACACACCATGCACACACAAACACACACACACACAAGGACATTGTTTAAAACTTAAAAATAAAACAAAGATCATAGTTAAACTTCCTGATTTCATTGGTCTCTATGTCTGTTTCTATTAGAACTACGTTAATTTTTCTGGGTATTTTATTTCTTGTAGACATATATGGCATCAAGAAATTTTGATCTTTTTAAAAATAACTGCAGAATGCAGCATAATGCAGAGTGGCCATGATTACCATTTGCTCAGCACTCGATTAAATCTCGAGCTCTCTTTCCCCTCGGTTATCTGTGGAGCATATGGAAATATGCTAATGTCTGAATGAATTTCGATTCAGACTTCAAACCTCAACTAACAAAACCCATCTGCATCTGACTGGAAGTTTCAAATGGCTGCATTTTCAAATAGGTCAATGTCAGTCACATTCTTCTTGCTGAGAGAATGGTAGAATTCTTTTTTTTTTTTTTAAGATTTTATTTATTTATTGTTAGAGAGAGGGGAAGGGAGGGAGACAGAGAGGGAGAGAAACAGCAATGTATGGTTTCTCCTCACATGGCCCTCACTGGGGACCTGGCCTGCAACCCAGGCATGTGCCCTGACTGGGAATCGAACCGGGACCCTTTGGTTCCTAGCCCACACTCAATCCACTGAACTACACCAGCCAGGGGAGAATGGTAGAATTCTTAAAAGGCTTTTTTTTTTTTTTTTTTTTTTAGTAAATGGGTGATCTGTTTTCCTTTTGAACATGTTTTATAGGAGATCGTGAACCAGCGTCGGACTTAGTTCTAAAGTTTTAGGAAAGATTCCAGAATTACTGAGACTATTCTAGTGTATAGAATAGATGTGGAGAGTTTTCAATAGTTCTTTTGATTTTGGGTCAGGACTCAGGTACCCTGACTCACAAACTTACTAAAAATCCTCTTTGACTTTGAGATATGATTTCATGTAATTTAATAATGATCCTAATGTTTTCTGTAGGTCACATGATCTAAAAGCGTGAAGCAAAGGGTGGTCTTTAAGCTGTTTCACTGCATCAAAAGCCTTTTGTAATATGCTGTGAAAATCACAGGAAAAGTAGGATTCTGAAGGCAGCCAGCCTAGATTCCAACCCAGCTGATTCTTTCCCTGGTTGTTCCCAGTTCCTTAGCATCTCTGGGCTTCAGACTCCTCACCTGCGAAATCAGGATAATAATACAAATGACTAAGGAGAGTGAGATGATGATAAGTGATGAGGAAGAAGAAGGAGGAAAAAAGAAGAGGAGGAGGAAGAGGAAAGAAAGATAACATATATCAAGTGATTATTATGGGCAGGCCTTATCTGGCGACTTGACTGTCCTAACTCCTGTAATCTTCAGGACGACCCTTTGAGGCAGGTATCTAGGGGCTGTCAGGATGATTAAATAAGTTAATTGTATTTAGCAATTAACATGGTGCCTGCCAATGGTGAACCCTCAATAAATGTCTACTACTATTACTATTCTTATTGGGTTCCTGCCAAAACATGAGATACAGTTTTTAAAACATTTAGCTCTGTATCTGGCACAATCGAGTGCTCGGTAAGCAATAGCTATTGTTATTTTGTTGATTAATTCTTGTTATTTTATCATTGTTATTTTTCTGTTCATTTAGCCTCCCTCATTTGAATCATATACTATCTTCAAAACGATATCTCTTTCTAGTAATTAATGAAGCCTCCAGCTCCTGGGATTTTGCCTACCAGGGCATCTAAGTGGCTCTTAAAGGCATGCAAAGCCAAGCTCACCCAGAACATCATTACCTTTCCCCTCACCTTCCTAAAAGACGCCAAGTAGAGGTGAGGGTATCAGTGGATTTTTGCTTTCAATTCCTTTTGATGACTTTCTCACTTAATAAATATTTTGTCAGAGCAATGAGGACATTCGATTCAAAAGTCAACGTGTTAATTGTTAAAAGGGCATGTAACTGGGACAGGCCCCTGTTCCAACCCTCTGCACTCCGAGCCCTGCTCCCTAGAGGCAACCAGTTGGTTTTTTTTGCAGTTTGCGTTTTGTTTTTGGTTTTTTGAATTGTCTGTTTCTTTCTATAAAACCATCTCCCCTCCCCTCAAACACAGAAGGAAAGACAGAGAAGGTATTGAGTTGTTCATAATATTCCTTTAGCATCCCTGTAATGCCCATGGGATGAGGAGTGATGATCCTTCTTTCATTATATATTAGTCATCTGTCTCTCTCGTTGGATAGCCTTGCCAGAGATGTACCCACTTTACTGAACTTTTCAAAGAACCAGCTTTTGGATTTTCTCTATCGTTTTCCTATTTTCAGTTTCATTGATTTCTGCTCCGATTTTCATATTTCTCTTCTGCTTACTTTAGATTTAATTCATTCTGTTTTGGTTTTCTAAGGTACAGAGTTAGATTATTGATTTTAAACCTTTCTTCTTTTCTAGTATATGCATTCAGTGCTCTATACTTCCTGTCTAAGCTGTTTTTGCTTCATTTCACAAATTTTGATGGTCTATTTTCATATTTATTTAGTTTGTTTTCATTTATTATTTTGGTAGTGACCTCTGCACACAGGGTCTGGTACAAATAACCCCCTTTTTATTACAAAATCATAAGCATGTAATTCTGTAACATGACAATATCACACTCAAGCATACCATAAGACATTTTAGGCGAAATGTTCAAATTGAAAGTATAAATTTTTACACCCATACTATTATCCTACCAACCACACTCAAGCAGGCATTGCTTCTGCCAGACCCTGTATTAGATTAACTGTATGTGTAACCTTTTAGAAACACTTCGTTACTGGAACTGGGAGGACTAGGTATAAGACATGTCATATTCCTACATTTCTCTGAAGCAAATTTAATCTTTTCCAAGCTTATGACTTGCCTGGCTGATGAGAAATTGATTTGGTTTATGTTTGGCAATGCTCTTGCTCCAGAATCATGAACAAATCTTATGCGGGGCAGAGTATTTCGGTACCAGCTGATGTGCTCCTTACCCAGCTTTGAGTTAATCCTGGAGGGTGAACACCTCAACCACAATTTGACACAGGTATCCTATCTCTAGATTCCCAAGGCCATGCTTTTAACACCTTTCTTTTCTTATCTCAGAGCCATCTCGGGAGAGATCTCTGACCCCTCTGGAGGCATTTTATTGGTGCTAGTCCAATACTCACAGATCCCATTCTTGGGTTATGGGGAAGTTCCCCAAAGCTCCTTCCCACTGAGCTGCCTCTGCTTCTCCCAACGATAAATGCATTGACCTCTGCCACCATCCTATTTGAAGTGATCCTGTATAACCCTTCCAATGAGGGCTTAAAAACAAAGCCCTGTGTGAGAGTTAATCTTTACTTAGAGGTAGAAAACTTCACTTTACCTCCACAAGTGAACGTAAAAAGATGGTTATCCTCTGGGGATGGGAAAGAAAAGCAAAATAGCAAAAAAAAAAAAAAGTACTCATGAATCACGTGATAAATGATCCTTTCACATGAACCTTTCTTCAACTATTGAAAAGTGCACACTTTGGGACTCAGACAAATGGGGGCAGGTCATGACTTTCTGTTACAGGCTGAACAATTCCCACCATAGACTCCTTATTTTATTTCTCCCTATAATGGCTCCACGAGGCAGTATTAACACCTCCTTTGAAGATAAAGATGCCAGCAGAGACCTGCCCAGGTCTCCCGGCTGTGGGAAAGTGGAGTAGAACTGGTGTTCAAATCTGCAGGACTCCTGAACTACACTTCTTCTGCCATCCAGCCTCTCGTCCTGCTGGCAATGACTCTCCAAAGACAGTCGCCACTAAAGCATATGCGAGGACCATGAGCATTATCAAAGTTGGTGAAAAAGCCCACTAACAGAGAAAAATAAAGCCCGAACAATGGCGACTCCAAACCCATTGGCTGTTTGACAGCATGGTCTCCTGCTGTTCCAACATATTTCCACAAGTAGTCACAACCGTGAATTAGTGAACAGTACTCACTTCCGTATGAAATAAGTAAAGTTGTCAGCCCCTTCCACATATAGAAATGACAATCACCTGTTGTACCACTTAAAAAATAAAAAAATAGTATTAATATAGTCATGTTTATCTATATTTATGTACTTCATAGGCAGAACCTTGTTTGCTCATTATTGAACGTTTCAGTAAAACATGAGGAAAGGTAGAATGTTTTTTAAACTTCAAGTATGAATTTAAGTAAACACAAATATTTTGTTTTTTACTTTGTTATTCTGTAAATAAATGAATTGCTTTTAGGAGCAAAAAGATTGCACCTTTATTTGATGAAATCTGCCTAGCTTTGACAGACAGTGGAGGTGAAAAAATTTACATTCTTTTAGATAAATCTTATGCTGACTTTTTATTTTGCTCAGTTTTTAGATGAGTTATATCTCTAACCATTCTGGGAAATTTTAAAATGCCCATTGTCCAATAATATAGCATTCTTTCTTTATTATGAAATGTTATGTCAGTGGAAAGGAGAATGTAGGTTCTGGATTTTAGTTGCAAAATAAAAAGTAGTTAAATATTAGATCTCTAAATTGTGCTGTTGGTTAGAGAGAAAAACAAGGCACCTGAGTCTCTTTATTTCTCATTCCATAGAGCACTAAAAGATAGAATTCAAGAGCCTCAATTGAAACATGCCAGGAGAATCTGAGAAGCAAAAGCTGTGTTTTGACTGGAGTCTTTTTGAAGTTTAGAAACCTGCCCATGTCACAGGAAGGATACTGTATCATACAACTGCATTTGCTATTATTAACATTTAAGTTTGAACCTACATGCTGTTGATGGGTAAGAAAGGGTCAGTGAGGAAGAAGGAAGGGCAAGAGAGGGGACTTGTGGAGTCTGATGGGAGAAAGAGACTCATGAGAGAGGAAACACTCAATTGTGTCAAACAGCAACGGTGGGGAGGACTGTGGACTGAAGCAAGAGGAGGATCCTGCTTGGTGGCATGGGTCGGGGTGAAAGCCGGATTGGCAGGGGTTCAAGAGAAAAGGAGAAGAGATCAAGCAGAGACAATGCACATGGACCACTCTTCCAAGAGTGTTTGCCATAAGGAGGAGCAGAGAGATAGCGTGGTGGACGGAGGGTGGGGCTCAAAAGAGGGCTTTATTTGAAGGTGAGATTGGCTTAGAACAGGGCCAGTCCATCTTTAGTAAAAGGAAAGAAGGAAGCAAGGAAGATTAAGTGGTGCAGGTACAGATAGGCTAATAGAGTTCATGCGGCTGCATGTGGGAATTCTCATTTGATAGGTTAAATTCTCTCAGTCAAATAAGAAGCTCAGTCATCAGCTGAGAGTCACAGCTGTGGAAGCGGTGTTGGGAGATTAAAGAGAAGTTGTAACAGAATCTAGGAGAGGGAAAGAGGCCCTGAGTAGGGGTGTGACTGGATGCTTGTCACACGGAGGTCCCACTCCAGATTTATTGTTAGGAATAAACAAAACTGTCGGTGTGATTGTGCATTTCTTTCTGACACATCGAGGCTACTCAAGGGCAGGCATGGAGTAGTGGAAAGTTGAGTTTAATCTAATTCAACCCAGAATAGAAAGAATTCAAGGAGGTGATTTTATAAGGATGTATGCACTCGTGCACACAAAAATAAAAAGCAAATAAGATTGATTGTCTCTGGGGAGGACAACTAGGGAGCGTGCGGACAGGCATAGGGAGGAAATGTTCTACTTTATAGCCTTTCTTATCCATTGAATTTGAATCACAGAAAATAATGAACTCTTCAAAATTGATAAGCTAATTTTAAGGAGAGATAAATGATACGAAGAATGCAAGAAGGACAATGGGAAAGGGACCTCAGTGAGGGCACTGCTGTAGGTAAACCGGTGACACCTGAGCTGACTAAAGGACATGAGGGTTCTGTTGTTGTTGTTGTTATTATTTACAGCTAATTACAATGCTTTTTATTCTGAGCTTGATCGGGACATAATTTATCTTTGGTCATCCAAAATCATTAGGCCAAATAATCAAATTGGCCTTTTAAAAAATTGGGAAGATTTATTATGTTTATTTACAGTGCTAAAATGAGGTAGATTTAATTTCTTTCCCAGTTCAGTTATATGGTTGAATGGATGAATAAATTAAACTTTCTAAAAATTCTTTTAGGAAAGGCTTTAAAACCCATTCACGTGTAGCGTGTCAGCTTATCAGTAGGACAACTTTCAATGTCTTAGACCTGGACCCTGCACTTTCTATTAATACAAGGGCAGACCCCCTAAAAAACAGAATTGCCTTCTGGAGGGCGGGCCCCTTGTAGTACAGGCTTCCCATGCTAGGTTAGTGTTCTAGGAACCCATCTGTATCAGTGTACCAACTGGCATTGTTGTGAGAGGCTGCATTCGGCTTCAATGAATGTTTGTTGAAGATTCTTTCAATGCGTTTCCCCATTTCATGATGGGTGATTTACCAGCGCACCTGCCCACATGGCATTGAGTGTTCAGCAGTTTTTGACCAAAAATAGCATGACCCCCTGGTGTCCCATCCTCCCTATTCACTCGATCTCACCCTGAGCAACTCCCCCACCCCATGAAAAAAATCCTCAAAGGGAAACATCTTGCCAATATGAAAGAGGTGAAATAAAAAATGGCTGAAGCACCAAAAGGCACCAAAATCGACAAGTTCAAATGTTTTGAGCAGTGGGAAAAATGTCTCAATACGTGTATTGCGTCAAATGAAGAGTATTTTGAAGGTGACTGACGTTTAAACATGTAAGAATAAATACACAGTTTTTTATAAATCAATTCTGTTTTGGGGGGTCCGTCCTCCTAGGTGAAGGCAAAAGGAGAAACAGACTCAGCTGCCTGCCCGGCAAACTCTCACAAAGGCAATTCCTCCATGACTCGAGAGTGAAGAGTGACCCCATTCAGTGGGTAGCCCCTGAGATTCCCTGCTCACCTCTCTGAAGCTGCTGTTTGTGTCTGCGCAGCCTGCTTTTAGTAATCACGATGGAGGACAAGATAAGCTTTTGGATAGAATGTTTTAGTCCTTGTCATCTGGGCAAGGGGAACACCATTTTCCTCCTGATCATTGCAGTCCGCCTCAGGCTTATATTAATTGCTTGAGACTGTGTGTAAACACTGTACAGAAGGTGGCAGACTTTCTGTGAAGGACCCATGTTTCAGGCTTTGTGGATATTAAGGTCTCTGTCACAACTAGTTGACTTTACCATTATAGTGCAAAAGCAGCCATCATGTAAATGAATGAGCTTGGCTGTGTTCCAATACACTTTATTTGCGGATACTGAAATTTGAATGTCATATAATTTTTAAATAACACAAACTATTCTTTTTAAAAATACTTTATTTATTTATTTTTAGAGAGGGGTGAGGAAGGAAGAAAGAGAAGGAGAGAAACATTGAGAAAGAAACATCAATTGGTTGCTTCTTGCAGGCCCCCAACCCAGGCATGTGTCCTCACTGGGAATCAACCTGGCGACCTTTTGGTTCACAGACTGGTGCTCAATCCACTGAGCCATGCCAGCAGGGCATCACAAAATATTCTTAAAATTTTTTCAACCATTCAAAAATGTAAAAACCATTCTTAGTTTGTGGGCCATACAAAAATAGGCAAGGTGGCAGGGCAGATTTTCCCTGCATAGTTAGCCAACTCCTGGCTTAGCCCAGTCCTCCCTATAAATGCTTTAGGGTGGTTTGCATTTCCTTGTACCTGAACTTGGACCTTCCCCCATTGCTCCTACTTCTGCATTCTTATGCACCTGTCTTGGGCCATGTTTTTTCATAAATTTACTGTTTTCTATCTTTCAGAGATTCATCAACATTTTTGATACATTGATGGAGCTGTATTTGAACACCTGCCTAAACTAATGAACATTTCTCTCATTTCATGAGAGAAAATGATGTATATATATTTTTCATGATGTATATATATTTTTTCACGGCACACTTTGACCGAAGGGACTATAGAAGTTTGATGAATGCCCTTCGACTACTAAGTTGTTTATAGATTTGTCTGCTTATAAATGATATCAAGCAACTTCCAAAAATGACTGAGAGTCAGTCCTTTTTAAACTATTTAATTTAAAACATCAATAGAAATTGTAGTTGGCAAAAGTAAGTGTTGGAAAAGTCAGGTAGTCAGGTAGGAAAAGTCAGTTTCTGCCTCTCTAAGATATTAAGGGGGGGGGGGGACTTAAATTCAATTTTTGTTCCTGATTAGCAGGAACAAAATAGTCTACAGTAATTTTATCAACTGCATCTCAAAAGTCTGAGGGTTTTCTCTTTCAGAAACAACAGTCTGAAACAGCTCTTACCAGGTGATCAGGAGTCTATAATGATGTTCCAAAAATTTCAGAAAGAAGCTCAAGGAGAAGAGCTGAGATCCTAATGATTAAGAAAGGGTACAATGGAAACCGGACCTCCCTTTGTTAGTACTGGCAGCCCTGGCTCCGGTTTGTACCTCTTTGCAGCTGCAGCTTCCTAACGGTGAGACAGAGGTGGGAAAGACAGCCGGGGTATATGAGGAAGAGCAGGAGATCTCTGAAGGAGTGTTGGAGATAGGGAGGAAACTGTGGAGCACTTAACAAGCCATGTGGGATTGGGGGAGATTGTCTAAAGACAATTTTTAAGAATGTAAGCTCCTCACTAGGAAGACAGCATACTGTAGTGGTTAAAAGCACAGTTTGAAACTATTGGGGTTCTGATCTGCGCTCTACCATTTACTATCTATAGGGTCTTAAGCAAATGACTCCATTTCTGTAACTCAGACTCCTCATCTGTAAGTGGGAGATAACAATAGGCTCCATGTTGTAGGACTGTTATGAATATTAAATGTATTGGCATCTGCAAAGTGTTTCGAACAGTCTGATACAAAATAAATTCTATGTAAGTGAGTGGGGGTGCCCTTTTCATCCTACAGTGTGCTGAAACTGATCTGAAGTCTAACTCTGTTTGGGCCCCTTGGATGTAAAGATCACCGGTCGCTCAGCTTTGTGTTTGTTGCCGTTTTCAAAACATGGAGACCCTCAAAGTTGCCAACAACCATGGTTTCAAAGTAATGGATAACTTACTGTCAGTCAGTTAGTAGTCTGGCTTGTGCACGTGTGTTTGTGTGCACACATGTGTACATGTATATGTATGTGTTGGGTGTGGCATGTACATACCATGTATAGAAGGAAGCAGAAAAGCATGCTGTGCATTATTGTGCATATCTGAGGCATCCATTTTACCATCCTAAAGCTGTTTTCTTGCCACCCAGGAATCCCTGTAGTGCAAAGCCAGCCCTGTCTACTCATCTTTTGTTACCAGGGAACCTCTGTTCCTCAGTGAATATCCTTTTTCATTCATTTTCAAATGACTTCTCTGATATGCACATTGTTAAATATGCACGTGATAGAGGCAGAGGTAGGCATATGGCTAGATTTGCATAAATATAATACAGTATATATACCCATATTTAAGTGATATAATGATAATATAGTGTTGCCACCTCAGAGTGAAAGCTAATTACTTCAGCTATTGAGATGATAATGATCTCTTTCTTAGTTAATATCAGAGAAAAAAACTGTAGATTTTTCCTACACACTGTTCCTTGGACTCATCTTGGAATAAGGAGTTTCGTTTCCGTTAGCAACTGAGCCATCAGTACCTGACAGTGCTAAAGGGAATCGTTCCTGGCAGGGGCGCAGATTAGTAGAAAGATGGACTCGGGCTAAAGTGGTCGGTAATTGAGCTCAAGAATTTTGTACCAGGAAAAAAAATGCCTTTTTTGCCTATAGTCTCCTTCAAATGCGTACTTTGGTATTTGCACTCCCAATATCAACTTTGATCTGAAGCACAGTCTCTTTTTAGACTTTCCACGGCTGAATTTGACATTTAGGAAAATGGTAAGATCTTTCCTACTGTAAGTTATGCCAAATGACAAATTCACGAGCAAGTCTATTGCTCTTTAGCCTTGACATCTCTAACTTTTCCTTCAGCCTTTGATTTCATACTTAGTTATCAAGTATTGATTGTTCCTGTTTCCTCCTGCCTGTTCTCACCGTCCCCCCATCTCCATCTCAAGTTCAGACATTGGGCATCTCTTGGCTGGTCTCCTCTCTCCAGTCTCCCTGTTTTACCTTTCTTCCCCTCCTACCAAGGATTCTTCCCAACATGCAAGTTAGGTCATACCCTCGCCTGCCAAAACCCAAACCCCTTTAATGGCTTCAGCTTCTACACAGTAAAGACTCAACTCCTTAGGCTGGCATTCAAAGGCACTCAGCCATAATCTGTCCCCCTACATTACCTCACCCATCACCTACTAATTTAGCTGCTCGTGCTAACCTCCCATCAAAATAGATTATTCAGACTTCCTTGGAATTTCCGTAACTCCCTGCCTTTGCTCATTTCCCAGAATGTCCTTTCTTTTTCACAGACTGTATTTCAAAATCCTACTTGTTTTCCAAGATCCAGCTGAAATTCTACTTTCCTCATGGATTCTTCCATGATTCCCTCCACTTAAAGTTAATTAGGGTTATTCCCAGGCCATATAATGCCTTTTCCTCAAGACATTTGACTTCTAGCTATTGGAAAATTATCCTATTGTACAAGGTCTGGTACAAATAACACCACTTTTTTATTACAAAATCATAACCATGTAATTCTGTAATATAACAATATCGCTCACACACACCATATGGCATTTTAGGTGAAATGTTCAAATTAAAACTATAAATCATTATACCAGTATTATTACCCTACTAACCACACTCAAGCAAGCCTGACTTCTGCTGGATCCTGTCCTTATTTATCAGAATAATGTTTCATTGTCTTCTACTGGAAAGATTGTCACTACAAATATACAAATCTCCATGTCTGTGGCGGAATTGCTACCCACCTCCCCTTAAATTTGACACAACCTTCATAAGCACATAGTGTGGCCCTGAAGTGATCACTTTTCATCTACATTCCAATGGTTTATTGTTTAATTAGCTATCCTGTAATCTATCTTGTATTATGCGGGAAATTTACTTCTTTGTCTTCCCACTGAGTTGGAAGCTCTGAGTACAAGAATGCCTTACTCACCTTGGTATCTCCCAGGTCAGAGGATGCAGCTTCTGGATAGTAGATATTTAATATTAAGTTATTCTCCTCCCATGTGACCCAAGGGAGGCAGTTAGAGCCTTCGCAGTGCTGAAGAGCGTGGGCTTCGGTGTGTGACCACCTGGGTTTGATTTTTCTGGTCCATTTGTTAACCATGTGAGCACGACCCAGTTACTTAACCTCTCTGTGGCTTTTTTTGGTCATCTACAGTATGGGAACATCTAATATTAGGTTCATCATTAAGTTGATGTGAGGATTAAATAATAAGATGCAGGCAAAGTAGTCAGAACAACAGGTAATGAGTGCTTAATAAATGTTAATTATTATTTCAACAGGCTGTTAAAATAGGAAGAACTGTTGTTTTGATTTTTGCAGAGACATGAAGACACTAGATACTACATTCCAAAGTGAACCCATCTTGCAATAGATAGTAAAAACTAATTAAATACTTCACCCACTTTCAGGGTATGCAGTGGGCAGGAAATGGAAATTATAGGACAGCATTGTTCCCAAGATTTTGGCGCAGGTGATGGTGTGCTATGAACCCCACAACCCCACTGGAAAGGGGTGAATGTGGGGTGCAGTGTCTGCTGCTGGAGCCTACCACTGAAACATCTGGTACTTTTGTGAGAATTAGGAAATGGGGTCCCCCTTCCCCAATGAAAGGGTCTTCAACAGGACCACTTGAGGAGATTGGCATGTATCCCCTGAAGCTGAGGGAGACTGCAGACTGGCATCTGAATTTCACCCAAGAAGTTGAGAGGACAAAAAGAAGGATGGAAGACTGTTTGTGGATAAGTGGGAGAGATTTCTGTGCCTCACAGAGCTTGTTGGACCAGAGACAGTCAGCATGGAATTATCTTAAGTCCATGGCAAGAGGGCCACATGGAGCGATGTCAGAGTCAACAAGGTAGAGGTGAATTGCCAGATTCCTAGATGCTGAAGGAGATACCAGCCATGGGCTAAAATAGAGATGTGCTTGCCCACAAGAAGGACTTGCAGACAGTATCCCAAGGATAGGAGGTGTTCTCTAAAGAGCCCAACCCCCCAAAGAAATTCAGTTTCAGAGACTTGCTAGCTTTCCAAGCCAGCTTCTAACAATAGAGCAAAGTGCTGTAAGCACTTTCCTGTCACTTCCCATCTCATCTCCCACCACCCTCTCTTTACTTGCCACTCCACCTTGACTCTGGAAGTGTCAGGAGCTATGGTTAGTAAGATGGAGGAGAACGAGTAGAAGGGGCAAGTGGAGAAAAGGAGAAGCAGACAGAAAGCCAGTCAGCTCCTGTCCCCAACTCTAGACAGGTTAACTGTAGCAGCTGCAGCTGCAGCTACACCTTTCCAGGGAGATGTTGGCTTTTAAATCAAGGTTGGCATCTTTATTATTACACCAAGCTGGGCGTATTAAATACGAAACCTTGAATGTGACCTCTCCGTGTCTGCCTGGTAAACAGCAACTCATTTTCCAAGACTTAGCTCAATGCTCACTTCTGAGTCTGACTTCTTCCTCCAGATCTGACCATCCTCCCTGCCTCTCTGCCCCAGCACAGCCCAGGAATGCTGAATTTTACTTGTTTGGTTGTTTGCATGGCTTTAACCTGCCAGGGATGTCCAACCTTTTGGCATCTCTGAGCCACTCTGGAAGAAGAAGAGTTATCTTCAGCCACACATTAAGTACACAAACACTAATGAAAACTGATGAGCAAAAAATAAAAAAAAAGATAAAAAAGGGTTTTAAGTAAATTTACGATTTTGCATTGGGCCTCATTCATGGCCATCCTGGGCTGCATGTGCCCATGGGCCATGGGTTGGGCGCCCCTGCCTAGAAACTAAGAGGGCAGGGCTGACTCTTCACCTTTGTACCACTAACCCCTAGCATAAGTACACCTGCATACCTGACCCCCAATGCAAATATAGTAAACATAATTTACCCTAAAAAACTAAGATTTTTTTTTCCTAAGAGAAGTTATCACTGAACCATGTCTTTATTTTCGAGAGGTAAATTAAGAACAGCATCTTTCTGGATGATGCAGGGCAGTTGAAGGTGCTTTTGTCAACGTTGCGCTGCACGATCGCCTGGACACTGGGCCCAGGGGTTTGTGAGAACATGCCTGGCCATATTCATCCTAACATGTTTCTCTGAGGAGAAGGTGTCAGGAGCCTTTTTACTCCTTTCTGTGCTTCTTCCACAGGGTTCTTCCGGAGAAGCATTACCAAAAACGCCGTGTACAAGTGTAAAAATGGGGGCAACTGTGTGATGGACATGTACATGCGGAGAAAGTGCCAAGAGTGCCGACTAAGGAAATGCAAAGAGATGGGAATGTTGGCTGAATGTATGTATAGAGGTATTCACATCAAGCAATTAAATTCCACTAAATATCTCTTAAGAAGGCAGATGTCAGGTAACTCATCTAATTAGAATGGGACTTCACGTATTAAAGAAGGAATATACTAATCCATCTAAGTTCTTGAAAAGGATAATGGAACCACTGGAATTGTCCAAACTATCGCTAAAGAGCATCCCATTCACCTGAAAGACACAGCCGTGTTTTATTGTTTATTGTTGCATTACATTAGGGATGGAGTGAAGTGGCATTATTTTTATAAACTACAGAGAATGACAGTCTAAGAGTTTCCTCCAAATTAGATTTAGCATCTTTTAAATTTATTGTTTATTTAGCATAAAAATTCATAGTTGTGGGAAAGAATGAGACTAAGGTATAACTGCCTCTGAATTGTCTAAATAGAGTTTTAAGCCAAGTCATTTTATTAAGAATCCCTCTTTTTTGGGTGCAGCTCTAAACCAATTTGTATAGATTTACACAGGAAATTAACTACCCTGAGTTTTAATATCATTTGGCCCTTCAATCTGATAACAAAAGACACTGTATTAACTGCTGGCTTTGTGAGAAACCATAATCTTCATCAACATTTGGAATGCGTGCTAGTATACAACATATTAAGTTTTCATTCTGAAAATTGTGCAGGCAACTCAGATTCGGAGATATGTTCTCTTCCCCCTTGAAACACAAATAGACAAACAAATGTCACCAAGGGGATAAGGACAGTCAGGGAGGGAATGCCGCATGAAATAAAAGCCTTTGGAAGGCGATTCCAGTTCTATTGTTTCCAAACTGTACAGGCAACTGGGATGCACCCAGAGAAATAATGCGTGCAGGAGGGAAAAAATAGGTCAGTGTAAATAATCCAGCTCTGGAAGGATGAAAGTTTTATAGTGGTCGATCACAATCTTCTCTTAGCATATATGAAACAGGAGCCTGCAGTAGGCGCTGCTGCTGGAATCCAATATTGCAATGGAAACATTTACTTTGATACTGGATGGTTCATGTTGCTCATCACTTAAACATGAACTGTCCCAACTGAAGCACGGAGGACATTTTTCATGACTCCACCTATAAGAGCCTCTAATATTATTTATGAAAGCTTTAAAAGATGCAAAGATTTCCCATGATCCTATAAACTATAATTTATAAACTAAATTCCCTGGACAAAGAAATTCCTGGAATTTAGTTTCATGAATATTGAGAGAATGAGGAAGTTAAATGGGAACGTGGAAGATCATTCTATGTTATTTTTTATAGCTCTATTAAGTGTAGACTAATGATGACATAGGATTATTCAAAAGAAAATTTTTAAGTCCCCTTGAGTTATTTTCATCTTTAACTATGTTCTCAGTAATTTATACAGTTCTGAAAATTAACAAGATTTGAAGATTTTTCTTAAAAGATCTTGACATTTGTTTTATTCAACATGTTTACATATATATTTAACATATATCTTTAATATGAAATTAAATATATATCTTATGGTACAATTATGTAAACATGGATGAAAAATAATATTAATACTATGTTTTGAAACAATAACTTTCAAAGTTCCCTAGGACAGGAATAGGGAATGTCATTCTTTATTTTATTGATCAAATACCTTGCATTTGTACAATCCTTTGGCATTACATCTTTATATAAAACTTACTTAAAAAATGACATGGTAACATTTAATCTGCACAAAATACTGCAAGGTAGATATTACCCCCATTTTATGAATGAAGAAACTGAGACTCACAGAAAATCAATTTCTTGTTCAAGGCCAAGTCTTAAAACATCAGAAGGGCTAGCATCAGCTCTGGGCCAAATTGTATAGAAAATCTTATGAGCCAACTACCTATCAGCTGCCTCGTGACCACACACACAACAGCACTTTCTGTGGTTAATTAAGACTCTATGTTTGTTTTTCCTTCAGGCTTGTTAACTGAAATTCAGTGTAAATCTAAACGACTGAGAAAAAACGTGAAGCAGCATGCAGATCAGATCATTAATGAAGACAGCAAAGGACGTGACTTGCGACAAGTGACCTCAACAACTAAGTCATGCAGGGTAATAACACGCAATGGCGCCTGCCAAAGCCAGCAGCAGCTGGGCTTCTAGGCGTGTACTGATCTGGCTGGGAGACTTTCAAATTAGAGCCACAGCTATGAGCAGAACTGCATTTCAATTGTGCATTAAATGGACTTCTTTTTAATCAAGAGAGTAATACATCCTTCTGCGTAAATTTCAAATAGTAACAGTGTGTAATGTAAAAAAGTGGCCGTTCTTCTCCTTGGCTCCATTCCATTCCTACTTCCCAAAAGTTGCCAGTAAAAAATGGTGTGGTGTATAAAATGGATTTTCAAACTGAGTTTTGATGACCTGCCAGTGAGAAGGGAGGTTCAGACTGGGAAGGGTGTGCACTCAACAGAGACTTGTGAGTTAGTCTTTATTCATGGGTAAAACAGGGTGAATACACATCTGTGGACCGAAAGAGAAAAGCCCTTCTCACTGAGGTCACAGCTTGCTCCAGGAATCCTTTGAGCAGCTGGGACCAATAGAGAAATAGCCTCTTATATGATTAGCTAAAAAAATTGATAATGCACGGGGCATTTCAAGGAATTTTAATTTGCTAATAGCTGAAAATCCAATAATCCATTTTTGTTCAAGTCACATCCTTCTTAGTATTTATTATACTACTGGCAAAGGAAACTTCATCCACATTTAGTTTTTCAAATATATTATGTTATATGTATTTCGGAAAAATTATTGGATATAAACGTGTTATTTTGCCATAGTGCTTTATCAATAACACTTTGGTCTAAGGAAGCAAAGAATTGACACAATTGTCCACCCTCTTGAAAAGATGTTACTAAGGGAGAAAGAGATGTTTAAGGTCGGAATCATCCAGATTAATGACGCTCTACTTCAGAGGTCTGGGAATTTTTTTCTGCAAAGGGCCAAATATTTTAGGCTTTGGCCACATGTGTCCATCTCAGCCCTTCAACGTGGAGTAGCATTGATAATGCATGAGCAAAAGAGGATGGCTGTCTTCCAGGGGATTTACAACACCAGGTGGATTTGGTCGATGGGCCGTAGTGTGTCAGCCCCTGCTCTAAACAAACAACCTCAAATGGATTCTTCATTTGATATTTGGGAACTTTTCCTTAGTTATGACTAAGCCTTGAACTTTCACTGAACTTGTCTATGAATGGGCTCAATAGGCTTCATATCCAGGCTATTATTTATTCCATAGAAATACATGAAAGAAATATTTTGTTTTCCCTATTTTACAGAGGGGAAAATGAGTAACTTGGGACAGCTTTAGGGGAATATGATTTGGCTTGCCCAGGGACTCAGAAGAAGTGACGACACATTGTGTCAGAGAGTCTTCCCAACAATTTCTGATACTAGTTTACTCTAGATGAGTGCATCTGTATGAAAAACACCTTACAACCCCTCTCCCTAACACCTTTCATTTTTCTGCCAGTGTAGGAGAAAACTGAACTCACCCTGGAACAACAGACTCTCCTACATTATATCATGGATTCATACAGCAAACAGAGGATGCCTCAGGAAATCACAAATAAAATTGTATGTATAATATCTGAAAATGCATGGGTTAAATTTAGTATTTTCTGGGGCTTTTCCTACGTTACAGGTGGAATTGATATATAAATATATTACTTTGAAATGACTAGAGCTGAGAATTTGTTATGCATTTAAACTTTTAGCAACATTAAATAACTAGTGAGTAAGAAGTCTCATATCTGTCTTGGTAAGACTAATTGCTTTCCAAGGATCTGAAAAATATGAGCTGAGTCTTTAAATGTTATTGTCTAAATTTGGCTCTAGAGCCTAATGATTTTATATTGCTTTATCCTTTTGCGTATGTGTTAATCATTTGCTTTTTCTTAAAATTTAGTTAAAAGAAGAATTCAGTGCAGAAGAAAATTTTCTCATTTTAACTGAAATGGCTACCAGTCATGTACAGATTCTTGTAGAATTCACGAAGAAACTGCCAGGTATCTTTACATGTGGTTCCTTCCCTGCTACACTGCGCAACACTCTTGTGACGTTAAGGGAAGCCGGTCTGTTTGTTGCAAAGTGAGAATTACCTCACATCTGATTTAATTTACTCACATTTATAGTAGACATTTTATATCTACTATAGACATAAAAATGTTAGAGCCCGGTAGGATGTTTAAAATCATTTCTAGTAATTCTTCCAAATTGACAAATTAAGAAATCGAGACTTTGCAAAATTGTAATTCATTTATTTATTCATTTAAAAATATGTGTTGATACCTACTCTATAATAAATACCTAGCTATTACCTTCAAGGAGTGATTAAATGCTATGATAAAAATATATATACAAAGTGCTGTTTAAACAGAGAGGAAGTAATTGCTAATTGTATCTGAGAAAGTTAGGAAGGCTTCTGAGAGAATCATATTTAGTTGGATCCAAAACAGCAAGGAGTTTTTCAGGTGGTATAAAGGAGAAGGGGCATTTGAGTCAAGAAATCTGTTGTGAAAAGTACAAGAAACTGAAATTCAAGGTTCTTATCTCTCAGTCTCCAGTTCGTTTAGACCCAGTTTCAATGCGATCTAAGTCAATAGGCTTAAGTTGCTTCAGTGTTTTAAAAACAAAACGTATTAGTATATTAAAATTTCATGAACTAGAAGAGTATAATAATTACCTTGTATAGCTTCATAACACTGTAATATTAAATTACGGAAGGTAACTTCTGTCATCAGATTTTAATTAAACATGTTAATTTGACTTCTTTTGTCAGCATTATGCTATTATTTTATTGAATGTGTCATGGGTAAACATAAGCCTACATAAAACTCATAAATTGCAGGAGAAATTTCTTGTTATCATTGAAACATTGATATTCTCTCATTTCTTTACAAACAATGAAAGGGAAACTTAATTTGTTATATGCTAATTAAGCTGAAGGCAATCTTGATCAAAAACATGATTATTCAAGAGTAAAAATGGTGGGAGAAGACATTGGGAAGGGAGAAATATGTTTTTTGTTGTTTATGGAAAAATATTTTTCATTTCAAATGCTCAGTTGGTCTTGAACTAGGAAGTAATTGAAGACAAAAATAATCTTACTCATAAGAAGGTAGCTTATCTGAAAGCAATGGCAATCTCTTACACATCCCTTCAATCCTGTGCCTGGACTGGTACCTGAGGAAGAAAGAGTACAATTAATGTGTGTTTAGTGAGTAAAGCAGAAGGGAAAAAAATTAAAAATACAGAAGGAAAGAAATGGCAAAAATAAAACCCTTGAGAAAAAATATTTTAACAATAATTGTAGATATGCCATCATTACAAATAGTAATAATAGCGATGCAATACTAGTAAGGAAAGAGTGTTTTGTGAGGGACGAGTCTGAGTCGTCCCATCCTGCAGTTCACTGAGTATCACCCATGCCTGGCCCTGTCCAGGGTGCTAGAGACTTGGCAGGTCTCCTGCCCTCAAAGGAGCCCTTAGATTCTCTAAAACAGTGACATTCATCCACTCATCTACTGATGGGCACTTAGGCTGTTTCCATATCTTGGCTATTGTAAATAGCACTGCTGTGCATGGGGACTGACTATGGAAGTGGGGGTCGGACTAGGTGGAGGGGGGCGATAGAGGGAGAAATTGGGTTAATTGCATAAACAATTAAATAGCATAAACAATTAAAAAGACCTCTGACTTTACTTCTTGGTCTTTAACATTACTCTCTTCTCTAAACTCCCAAGCTCCCATTGCTATTTAATTCTTTCCTAAGCCATTTAGACCCTGAAGGTATTTTTCATCTCTATTCATGGGGCATGTGTATACACATGAGCACACGAGCTTGTGTCTGTTTCCCATTCATTACTTCAGTCATTCATTACTTCACTCATTTTCCCCGCCGTGTACAGTGCAGTGCTGAACTCAGAGAAGGTATCTCAACCTGACCTTGATTAGATTTTATATTAGAAGTCGATGGGGGGGAGGTGGGATGGGAGGGGAAGGGAGGGGGGAGGGGAGAGGATGCAAATAACTGTAATTAAAAAAAATTAATAAAAAAAAGAAAAAAAAAGATGTACACGTAAAAAAAAAAAAGAAGTCGAATGCGCTATCCACTGTGCAATGGAGCCACCTATTGGAAATGCTACCCATTCTCCAGATTGACTACAGATTCATGAGTTGTCCAAATATTTCTTTAAGCCTCTGGATACATAAAAGGTTTTTCTGGCTTGTGAATACAATTCGGTAGAGTTGACCTGAGACACCAGATGTAACACAAATAATCAAAGAGAATCTGCTTGCCTGCAATTTTTGAGGGTTGCTTCATCTGTATCAGATTGTCTTTGCCATTATATATATTTGATGGGGTCTGACCTTCTCTTTCGCCCAATTTGTTTATCAAATCCTACTTGATGAAGATAAAAGTCACCTTCTCTTTGGGAGAGATCAATAGACAATTATTGACTCAGCTTGACTACCCAATCTTAAAACAACTACAAAATAATTTTATGAACATGTTTTATCGAGGGAGATGCTGGTGCCGCTGAAATACTGCTTTACAGCATTCATGGCACCTTGATACTGATTGATTCTCTCTTCATCCAGGATTTCAGACCTTGGACCATGAGGATCAGATTGCTCTGCTGAAAGGCTCTGCAGTGGAAGCCATGTTCCTCCGTTCAGCCGAGATTTTCAATAAGAAACTTCCAGCCGGGCATGCTGACTTGTTGGAAGAGAGAATTCGAAAGAGTGGTAAGTGACTTAGTTAATGGTGAAAAAGAGTTTGTTTCTGCAAGAAAGAATTTGTACAACCCATGAAGGCAGGACTCCTGCTTATCTTCCACTATGACTGACAAGCAGAATGGCTCCATAAAGATACATGTTGAGTAGATGAAACTTTTAGAGTCTTGCTTCAAAAATCCTTGCTGTAACAGTAAAATATGAACAATACTATTTTCACTGCATTGAGATGAAGGGCCCCAGGAGGGATTTTTCAAAAATTTGGAAAGTTAGTCTGGTAAAAAGTACAGCATAAAGGAGCCGTGGTTATTCAGTCTAGAAAAAGATTCATTTATTCAAAGCTTCCAGGTCTGAATACCTACGTATCAAACTATTATCAATCTTTATTCAAAGAAAAATAAGAAGAAATAATAATAGCAACCTTTATACATAATTTGCTAGGTTTCAGACACTTTACATATATAATTCCATCAAATCCATGAAATATTCTAGGAAATACGTGCTATAATTGATCTTATTTCCCCATTTTATAGATGAGAAAGCCATATGTCTTAAGCATGGTGCTGCAGTACCTCTCAAGAGACAAATAAAATAATATAGTTGTACTCAGTTGTATAGAGTAACTCAGTTTAACTAATTATGGAGTAACAGTAACACAGAGGGTCAAGAGACATCAGAATGTCTCAACAAAACAAAACAGAAACAGCTTTGACCGGAGTGGCTCAGTAGGTTGGGCGTCATACTGCAAAACAAAAGGTCGTTGGTTCGAATCCCTGTCAGGGCACATACCTGGTGGGTTCAGTTCCAGTCTGGGCGAGTCCAAGAGGCAATCAGTGGATGTTCCTCTATCACATCCTGTTTCCCTCCCTCTCTTTCTTCCTCTCACCCCCTCTCTCTAAAAATAAATAAATGATATCTTTAAAAAAAAGAACAGAACTCACAGATACAGAGAAAAGCTGATGGTAACCAAAGAGGACATAGGGGATGAGGAAAACTGTGAAATAGTAATAATAATAGAGAGATACCAGAATGGATTACCAAGAATTCTGTGCAATTTATCTTAAAAGATATGAATAAGTTGTTACTTTCCTGAGAGATTTTACATATGGTTTGGGGGTATAAATGCGACAAGATGACTTGTGAAGATGTTTTGTTCCTAAAGTATTATTATTCTATAATCGACTGGAACAAGTTTAAATACGTATAAAACAAGTATTACAAAATAGAGATTGGAAGAAAAGTTTTCAGGTAGCACTGTATCTTTAATATAAGTAAAATAATTGAAAATTACCCTGGCTGGTGTGGCTTAGTTGATTGAGTGCCAGCTTCCAAACCGAAGGGTCGCTGGGTCGATTCCCAGTCAGGGCACATGCCTGGGCTGCGGGCCAGGTTCCTAGTTGGGGGCATGTGAGAGGTAACCAGTCAATGTATCTCTTACACATTGATGTTTTTCTCTCTCTCTAAAAAATAAATACCATATTTTCAGACTATAAGATGCACTGGACCATAAGACACACCTAGGTTTTAGAGGAGGAAAATAGGAAAAACAATTTTGTTTTAAAAGATTTTATTTATTTTTAGAGAGAGGGGAAGGCGGGGAGAAAGAGAGGGAGAGAAAGAGCAATGTATTGTTGCTTCTCACATGGCCCTCAGAGGGGACCTGGCCCGCAACCCAGGCATGTGCCCTGACTGGGAATTGAACTGGTGACCCTTTGGTTCCTAGCCCGTGCTCAATCCACTGAGCTACACCAGCCAGGGTGGAAAAACTTTTTTGAAGCAAAAAATGTGGTAAAATATTTAATAATATAAGTAACATAGTATTTCACCAATATAAATGTAAACAGCCAGGTAAGCTACATTTGGACTATAACACGCCCCCCATTTTCCTCCGAAATTTGGTGGGGGGGGGGGTGCGTCTTATAGTCCAAAAAATATGGTACATAAAATCTTCAAAAAAGAAAATTAAAAATTATTCTTAAAAGCAGCCTTACCATAGTCATTATGTTTTCTCCTCTTAGTTTAAGACTAAAAGCATAATTAGCATCATTGGTAGATTTTAAAACATTTTTAAAAGATTCATTATTTCTGTATACCCATTGATTTTTTTAGTTTAACTCCGTAAGAGCAAAGTACTATGCTGATAATGAAGAGAGGAATCAGCCATGTTCCCTCCCCTTGGAAGTGTACAGTCTAGTGGGAAGATGTGAACTATACAGAGATAGTTAAAATAAAAAGTGGAAAAGAATAACAGAGACAGATGACTTCTATTTGGGAGGGATCGGGGAAGTTCTCATTGGCATTTTTGCAGGACGATGAATGATATTTTATATGATATTTAGAGTGGAGGTGCAGGCGATGAGGACTGGCAGGAGCACAGGGCTGAGGCAAGAAAGCTCAGGTTATGCACACAGAGTGAATCATTGATTTTGATTGGATGAAGAGTTATATTAAAAAGAGATAAAAAGAAAATAGAACCAAATAGTTGAGGGCTTTGAATGCTTGGCTAAAGATTTTATTCTTTATTTCCTACAGAATGGGGAGACATTAAAGATTTTTGAGCAGGAAGGGAAAACATCAATATGCTTTACATGTCTTCCAGCAATGTTAGGATAAGCCAGGATGGGAGACATCTGGTAGGAGGCAGCAGATATCAAGAACATGACTCCTGCTGCAGGGAGAAATGGAGAGGAAGAGAAGGAGCTAAGAAATATGTTATAGTAGCTTTTCACCCTTTAAAAGACATGTTGTCGAGAAATATGGATTCTGGTCCCGGACCAATTGTATCACTTACCTGTTCAGGGTCTTAATTATAGTGTGTGTGTGTGTGTGTGTGTGTGCGCGCACGCGTGCGCGCATCTGTCTGTCTGTCTCCAGGAGACTGGGGGTAAGGGAGAAGTGTTGAATCAGGTAACCTCCAAGGCACAATCGAGTTCTACAAGTTTTATTGCTTTTCTTCTCTTAATTCTTCTCAATTTAATCTTCTCAATAAATTTTCTGGATTGATGGTTTAGCCATTCACTTGACCAGCTGTTTAAGTATCCTGATTTTTTTCATTTTATTTTATTATTTTAATTTATTTTATGGTGGTAAGAACATTTAACATGAAACCTACCTTCTTAACAAATGTTTAAGTGGTATTGTTGACTATAGGTACAATGTTGAACAGACAGCAGATCTCCAGAATTTATTCATCTTGCTTAACTGAAACTTTATGCCCATTCATTGGGGGGGAGGGGGGGAAGGAGTTACTAATTAATGGGCAAATATCTTGATTTTAAAGTTGTGATTAGTAATCAACTGATGTGAACTCTGGCCCACGGGGGTCCGTGTGTTGTGTGTGCCTGCATTGAACAAATTCACGTGGACTGCAGAAGTCCTGTGGAGAGAAAGGGAAGGCATGGCCACTCTCTAAGTGAGAGAGGGCCCCCCACCCCCCACCTGCTGGACAGGCTTTTATTGCTTTTCTGGGTACAATACATAGAGGGTCGTCCTCATTTACTATGCACAGGTTTGCTGTAGGTGATTACCTTTCACAGATAACAAAGGGAAGAATGTTGCTAATTACTTCAAAGAGAAGGGTGTTGCAGATCCAGGGGGAAAGCGGTTGAACTGGTTATACTCCATACTTGGGAGGTTTAGCACAGACTTTAGGAAGCTATTTTAGAGATATGCAATAAATATTTGCTTCCTCAATCTAGAGCGAGGGAGTTTTGGCAAAAGCAAGCCTCATAGCAGCCTAGGTACAATGTAGGCTTGATTCCCCACGGGGAAAACCTATCCGTGGGCGGGCGTAAGTCCTGTGTACCAACCTTGCTCCCCATCAGTTTTCCAAATCAGGGCTGGGCTCCATTCCCCACGCCATGTGCAATGGTCCCCTATAATCAACAGTTCACCTTAGGTAGGAATCAAGGATGGAAGCTGCTGAGTTTTCACACTCATGAATCTGTTAGTTCAGGTTATTGAATGTGAATTGTTGGCTCTTTCTCTGTGAAGAACATTGGCATGGCTTCGGCCTCGCCAGCTTAACGTGGTCAGTGATTGGGTCCTGGTTTCAGTACACTGTGGGTGACCTGTTTAAGAAAATGCGTGAGTCCAATCTAGTCTTTAAAAAACTAATAAAATAAAAACATATGTTGACTCATGGGACAAATATTTTTAATTTTACAGCTATGTCCCTTTAACTATCAAAGGATATTACTCTGGTTGATGCATTTTTGGTCTATACCTCAATAGACAGTAGTGATTAAGAATCTGGCTTGAATCCAGGCTCCACTACTTATCAGCTATATGTCCCATTTTTTTGTTGTTTTTAAAAACTATTGAAATACACCCCAGGAATAGTTTGCTCTCTTAGAAATCATGTCTAACTTTAATATTTATTCTGCAGTCTCACCTGGATTTTGATATTAAAAACTCTGTAGGCAGCGGGTTCCTCTTTTTGACTTAGTATTTTATCCCAAGTACCTAGCATATGCCTGGCTTGAAATCGGTGCTCAACAAACATCTGTGCAATGGATGGATGGATGGGTGGATGAATGGGTGGATGGGAGGATGGGTGGATGGATGGGTAGATGGATGGGTGGGTGGGTGGATTACCAGAAGCTATGAGTCTGGACATTTATTTTCTTTTCAGATGGTTCTTCCCTTGTATAAAATACTCCACTCACCCCAAGAGGTCCATTGCTGCCCCAGACTCAGCAAACTCTGGGGAGCCCTATATTGCATCTAATTCTAGGAGCTTGACTCAGTTGTAACAATCCCTGCCTTCTGGTGTGAGTGTATTCTGTGAGTCAGAAAAGCTTGAAAGCTGACAATTGAATCATGGAAGAGGATTAGGAACTTGCCAAGCCGCAAAAGTCTGAGAAAGGCATTCCAAGATATATAGCCATTATAATATAATAATATAGGAGTGCAGAGATGTGAAGGAATGAGATAGTGAATAACCACATATAGGACTCACAAGTACTTTAATATTATTTAAAAATAATATTTATGAAGTTGAAATGATAGTAAGTACTAGATTATTAAGGATGTTGAATGCCACAAAAGTAGTTTAATTTATTCCTTATATAATGCAGGGCCTTTGTAATATTCTGAGTAGATGTGACATGACCATAGAGGTACTGTAGAAAGATTGTCCCAGCAGTAATATGAAGGAGGATTTAGAGGGAGGGATTAAGGCAAGAAGCACAGAGGCCTGTGAAGAGACCAATGCAATAACTAGGTGAGAAATGGCAAGGGCCTTGCAGGTTAAAAATGTGTGTAATCAAAAAGAAAAATCTTGCTTGATAACATAAATTTCAGAACTTGATTCTGCAAGTTTCAGAAAAGTTCAAAATCAAAGTTTGCTAGCATGTGATCTCTATAAATAAATACACATGCCTCTAAGTCATAATAAAATACTTTACCCAAACATCAACCACATATTGTGAAAATAAAAAGCATCAAATTCACATGCTGTTTAGTCTTTTATTATCTATAATTATAGTTCTACTTATTAATATTTATGAATTTGCTTCTCCCAGTGGATTTTCAGAATATTACCTCTTCCACACATCACATAAAACCTGATCTTGCAAGATGACCTTTCAGAATAGCTTTTCATTCTTATGAAAATATAACACATTTCTTATTTCTATTGTACCTTTAATTCCACAGTAACATAATGTCTCAGTTGCCCTGTTTATGCCTACACAACTCTTTAAAGAATATAATGTGAAATTTCTTTTCTTGTTCTCCAAATTCATACTCCTTTGTTTGCTATTATTAAATCCCAATTACATGCACAAAGATACTGTCTCCTGAGATTAATTTACTTAATGAAGGTTATAGTGTTCATTTATGTGAATTGAGGCCTCAGAACATATATCTGACACAACCTGTGGTGAAGTTGTTTCTACAAAATTCTAGTGCATCAATTTCTTTATTCCTAATGTAGTTTTAGGAAAATTAGATTTTAAGGTGGAATTTTTATTAAAAATAGGAATAATCATGTAATACCATAAAAAAACGATAGGACTCAAATAGGCTTGCTAACACTGAGTTTCCGTTTTAACAAAGAAATTAGCAATAACATCTCACAAACCAAAGAAACTTATTCTGTTAATTAAAATATAAATACCCTCTGAAATTCATACTATTTTGTGGCCTTTTTGGTTTCTATAACAGACAGAAATGAAACATTCAATTATTAAATGTTTATCAGTGTGACAGTGTATCTTGTGATTTTGCAATGGTTTGGTTTTACATGTACCATCATTGTATTCCCTGTGGGCCCTGCAGGTGGATGCTGTGAGGCTATTTCGTAGATGGGAGAATGAGCTTAGAGAGGCTCGATGACTTGCCCAAGGTCATACAGTTAATCAGATCAGCAGCATGCCAGGGATGAACGCAGCTGTTCTCGAAGCCCTGCAGTCTTTCTCTCTGTTGCACCTGTCACTCACCAAGATCTAATATTTGCCCAATATCGGCTGGTAGGGAATATAAAGACCAGTAAGACATGGTTCCTGCCCTTTGGTTGAGAGATAAAGTATAAGCACAGTTAGCAATTTCCAGTGGTTTTTAAGTAAATGATAAAATGAATAGAGACACTGAGGTCAGAGAAAGGAGAAATTCTTATTAGAGTGATAAAGTCATGGCTAGTTTATAGTAGCATAGTAAAGAATACTTTATATAGTATGTTTACTTTTCTGCTTTTTAAATATATATGAATTTACTGCCTTAGATTTGAAAATAAGTGAAAAACAATAATATAAACTAAACTTTCTAAAGAAGCAGATGTAAGCTGTGGTTCCAGTACTGTCTTTGAAAGAAAGGTTAGAAATGTAAACAAATGACAGAATCTTTATAAGAAAGATAAATGCTTATGTTAGAGTTCATGACTCTTAACACCTCTCCTTTTGCTTTTCAAGGTGGTCATGTAATAATTTTGGCATGGACAAATTTGGGGCTCAAGTCATAGGAAGAACGTTTTTTCAAAGTAAGAGAAAGTATTAAAGTCATAGAAGAGTCTGTATTCCCATCGGTGCTCAGCTGTATTCCCTAAGCCATTTATATGTGTTCCATTTTGGGCATTATGTATTCATTTCTGCATCTGCGTCTTCCATTAATCTGTCAACTGCTTGAGGATTATTCCCAGCACGATCACAGTGCCTGGCACATATCAGAGGTGCAAAAATTGGTGAATTTTATTGAGATGAATCTGGGACTTGATGGTCCAAACCCTGTCAGCTCCTGAGCTCTGCTGAGTTCTAACATGGCCAGATAAGTTTAAGCCACTAAGACTAATGAAAAGTATATCATTATTAAATGTTTTATATTAAATATTTTCTATTGTAAATCGTTTTGCTTTTTTTTTTTTTTGAATTGCTAATTTGTTGGCAGCTTTTTACTCAAGGCCAACCCTATGGCACAAATGACTCTGAATACAGTAGCAGTTGATATAGAGGCCAGGGTCCAATCCGTTACACCACGAGAACATTTCCATTGTCTTAATGTCATCCTTTTTCCCCTTTACATCTTATAACTATGTCACCTTCATCACAAAAATACTAGCAAAATGTAATATTGCCTAATTTAGTATACATTTATTAATCTCCTACCATGTCTCCGGCAGGATGCTAGTTACTAAGGAGACAGAGATGAATGCACAATGTCTATGGAGCACAATTTACTGGCCAGGCAGCATGCCAGGCACCAGGAATACAGCAGTTGGCTCCTGCTGTCATAAAATTTATATGGTATTTCACACTCTAATAGGATGGAGAGAAATGAATTGACAGGTGCAATAGAATTGAACATAGAGAAGGGAGCAACTAATTCTGCTCCACTGTGCCAGGGAAAGCTCCAGAGAGAAAACAAAATTTCACCTTGGCCTTGATGGGGTGTCCTAGCCTGACAAGGATCCCTTGTATAAAATGCACTTATATATAATAACAGCCCCCCCTACTTCAGCTCTATTTTTGTCTCCAATTAAAACTAGAAAGTTAATTAGGAAAGAAAGACATTTATGCTTAAAATAACTTACAACAGCATAGTGTTAATCCTACCAAATGGTTATTCTTTCAAAGAATATTTCTGATCATTGAACAATTGATTTGTCAATCACAGATCTCTTTTTAAAAAATATATAAAAACATGAAAACTTTAAAAACAAAGGAAAAGAAGAAATAGAGGAATAGAAACATAAATGCTTTTTCACAACTTTTAACTTGTTCATAGTAGCTTTTGTGATTAAGTTAGAGAATAGCCCCACCTTGTGACCAAAAATCAGCTAATTGGGCATAAAGAGCCCAATTGAAACAAACCTTAAACCAGTCTCCAGAAAGGAGGAAGCAGGAAAGTGGGAAAAGACTGCCCCTTCAGGCTGATGTTATTATTGCATTTCTCATGCTAGAAATTGCTGTTCATAGGGATTTAAAACACCACTTAGTTTATGCTGTTGTGGTTAATTCTGATTATTGATTCTAATTAAAATGCAGGTTTATATTATGTTCATCTTGTAGGAAAATTATTTTTCTAAACCCTTCTATTATTTGTTTTCTGCATTTTCTCTATGTTCACTTTTGTCCTTTACAACATGCACAAAATAAAAAAATTGTAGTAAGCTTTTTAACCTATTTTTCCCCCAAATTATCAACTGTAATTAGATAGCCAGTAGAAGTAATATCTTTGAAAAGTGATTTGGGATTTAAAAAGACAAAAACAATAGAAAATTAGGTAGTCAAAGATGATTTCTAAAAATTAAATATTTAAAATCATCTGCCTTTAATATTATTCCCCAATCCTCACCTACTATTTAAAATAATAGCACAGCCATGAGTTATTATTTTAGATAACCACAACTAATTGTGTAGTCCAAACAGCTGGATAGAGGACAACCTTCCACATGATGTAATCCCCAAGGTGCTCAACAAAGACACTGTTAAGAGAGCCCACTGGAGTTGCTCAGAGAATTGAAAGTCAAAGGGGAGAAAACCATGGCATTTTGACTAAAGAGAGAAAGGTCAGAGGATCAGTATGGCACACTCCTTTTGGTTCTTCTAAAGGTGAGGATTAAAAAGAGATGAAACTCATGGTCAAGGACAACAGTGTGGGGATTACCCCGGGGCAGAAGGAGTGGGGGGAGGCAGAGGAGGGTATAGAGAAGACAAATGGCGATGGAAGAAGACTTGACTTGGGTGGTAAACACACAATACAATATCCAGATGACGTGTTTTGGAATTGTGCACCTGAAACCTGTGCAATTTTGTTAACCAGTGTCACCCCAATACATTCAATGAAAAGGAAACAAATAAATAAATAAATAAAGGTGAGGGTTTAGGTTTTCTGATTCTGTGACATGTAATTAGATGATCATTAGACCTTCCAGAATCTGGAATCCAGTTTTATCCTGGTTCGACTCACCAAGGCTCTACGGCTCTAGGTCTGGTTTGGGGTGGAATAGAGCAGTCTAGTCTGGCCCAATCCTGGGAACTCGTGTTCGTCTGAATCCACCCCTCGGTCACATCAGAGGCTTTCTTTTTCTCTCCACATTTCCCAGTCAAAGCTCTTTTGGAGAGGATCTGTGCCCAGCACAGGCACCAACTATTTGTTGAGTGAGTGGAGGAAGTGACACAAAGGAGTCTTCATTTATAAAGTGGCGTAAGCTAGATAGAGAAAGAAGCAGGATATTCCAAGTAGAGAAAACAACAGGTACAGAAATGGGCAGTGTGCATTGTGTAGGGACTGCAATGGCTGAATACAGCTGGACTAACGCCTGTGTTTTGCGATGGAGCATCTTAGTCACAGATAAGTGCCAGGACTCTGGAGCCTGCTGGCTTTGGTTTGAATTCGAGTTCCACCTCCCAACAGGTGTGTGTCCTTGGATGAACTATGTAACCTCTCTATGCCTATCTCATGGGGTGTTAGAAAGATTAAATGAGCTATGCTATGAGGAGCATTTGAAACATTGCCCAATATATATAATGAGTACTCAATAATTGTGAACTCCTAGATTATCATGTGGGTGAGCAATGGGCGGTGGAATAGGCAGGGGCAGGTCCTGGAGTTTCCTATGTAAAAAGGAAGAACATTTATGCCAAAGCCATGGAAAGTCTTAGAAGGTTTGTAGGAAATGGGAAGTCGAGGTGGGATTCGAATTATATAGAAAGGTAGTTCTGGGGTGGGTGGAAGGGAACTAAACTGAAGACAGGAAGACCAGTGAGGAGACCATTGCACTATTCCAGATGAAAAGACGTAAGACTTAAACCGAGTTAATTCCAGGGGTAGTGGAGAGGGAAGGACGCCCCTACGTGAGAGGCAGCAAGTCCAATCCCAGGAGCTGGCACGTGACCAAGTGAGAGGGAGGCTGAATCTCAGTTTTCGGGAGGGGGCAGTGGGGTGGGCGAGAATACCAATCATGTGAACACAAGTAATGAGGTGGACTTGGAGGAAGATGAAGAGTTTAGTTCTGTGCATGGTGTTTTCAATTTTTGACATGTTGAGTTTGAAGAGAGCAGCCAAGTACCAGTGCCTAGCAGGAGATGGATAAACAGGTTTGGTACTTCAGAGAGAGATGAGAACTCCGATAAGAACTCTACCCATTATTAAGTGGAGCTGTTTACACTTCTGGGCTGAAGACAGTAATTTGAGTGGGGGGGGGGAGGTTGTTTAAGATGCTATCTATGCCCTAGTTAGAGATACTAATATTTAAAAGATTAACAAATCCCATGTAGAAAATGGTGAAGCTGAAACATTCTTCTGGCAACTCAGGAACATTATGATTTATAGTCAGACAGTAGTGACTAAAGCAAAGGCACTGTCAACATGAAAGACATACAAATTTTTGATTTAGTTGTATTTTGAGGATTTTGTTATCTGACCTTCTTTGCCCTGCCTTTTGCTGGAACGTGTAATATATAGTATTATTTAAATGTTTGCATATGGGTACAAATATTAACAAGTATGTATGTAATGTGCTTGTAATTTTATACTTCTCAGTTCTTCAGCAACTTTACCTCTGCAATTTTCAAATTTGCCCCGCAGGTATCTCTGATGAATATATAACACCGATGTTTAGCTTTTATAAAAGTGTGGCAGAACTAAAAATGACTCAGGAAGAGTATGCTCTGCTTACAGCAATTGTTATCCTCTCTCCAGGTAATTTCAATGTGAGATTTTTATTTTTATGCTATTTGTTCATTTTTTTTCAATGTAATCATAATAATGTTTATGAAAGAAAATCAGGAAAACACAGAAACATAAATAAGTAAAATGTCTATGCCCTCACGGCTTCACACTGAACCATGGTAACACTTCAGTGTATTTCTTCTCAACCTGTTTCAAAATCTCACATTCATTCAGTAAATGCACTTTTAAGACCAACTATGCGCTAACTATGGTTCTAGACACTGGGGGACACGGCAGTAAAGAAACGGGCAGAACACAGCGACACAGAGTTCTCCACACTCTAGTAGGGGAAAGACGACAGTAAGTGAAGAAACAAAAAATAATAACTTGTGGTAATTATTGAGGTGGTGACTGCTAAAGATGAGAACATAAGAGAAGAAAGTGGCAGTAGACTGTTACTTTACTTAGTGGTCAGGGAAGGCTTTTCTATGGGATTATATGAGCAGGGACCTAAATGAAATTACATATACATTATTTTTTTACAGCTTAGCATTTATTTATTTATAATTTAAATTAAATTTATTGTGGTATAATATAAAATATACTGTCTTTTTAAAAAAGTGTGCTTTTATTTAAAAGTCTTTCCCCATGTCATGAAAAAATTATACTGGCAAAAGTTTATTGTCATAGATGATACAATATTCCATTGTATTGATGACCAATCATTTACTTACTTTTTACCATATGTTTGGATATTCAGAATATTTCCAATTTTCTGTTGTTCTAAACAATGTTGAAATGAATACCTCTGTACATATATTTTTTCTGTATTTTATGCTTAATTATTTTGGTATAAGGGATGCTACATTCATAATTTGTGGCCTTAAACCATTTTATACATGATATTAAGTCAGAAGCTAGTTGTTACTTTGTTTTACCATAAAAATTATAATTAAAAAGAAAGAAAACATGTTGGCAGTGCCTACTGAAGTTACACATGTATAAACTCCATGGCACAGCAATCCCAGCCTTTGGGATATGCCACCAGAAATGACACGTATGTTCACCATGCAGGTTATTTGGGGGCATTGATCAGAAGAGGAATTTAGGGGGGCCTCTGAGGGCAGTAAATTTTCTGTATCTTAATCTAGTCGTGATTAAATGAGTGTGATTATATGATCTGGTAGTGATTCAATGCGTGTGTAAAAATTCATCCAGTTGAACACTTCGTTTGTACATTTCAAATGTACAACATGTGTAAGTTCTACTTCAGAAAAGGGTAACGCTGCTAAATACTTATGCCGAACATTCCACTTTTTAATTTGGCGGTCTTATTTTCAACTTCAAAACAGACAGGCAATATATAAAGGATAGAGAGGCTGTGGAGAAGCTGCAGGAGCCTCTGCTTGATGTGCTCCAGAAGTTGTGCAAGATCCGCCAGCCCGAAAACCCTCAGCACTTCGCCTGTCTCCTGGGCCGCCTGACTGAGTTGCGGACATTCAATCATCACCACGCAGAGATGCTGATGTCGTGGCGAGTCAATGACCACAAGTTCACCCCGCTGCTCTGTGAAATCTGGGATGTGCAGTGATGGGCGCCGCATGGGCGGGGGCTGCCTCTCCGTTTTCCGCATGTTATAAATCTGATGTGTAACTTTCCTTTATTTCATTTGTACCTGGTTTCGCACAAGAATTTTGATGAATATTTATGCAGTAATTATATAACTTCCACAACTGTAAATAGGGGGCTAGGTAGAATTACTTTCTCTACTTTGTATTTGACATGGCTTCAGGGAATCTTTTATTCTAATTGACATGCCCTGTTTGCCTAATAAAATTGATCATTACTTCAGTTCTTTATGTTGAGATAGGGAAAATCTCATTTTGTTCTTCATCTTCCCTTATTGCATATATTTTATTAAACAGTTGTGTGTACTTTTGGCAATAAACTGAACATAATGGCAACAAGCTTTCATTTGGGAGCAGGATTTTAAAAAATATACAAACAAATGACACCCTATTGAGCCTGAGGGGATAATTTATAAAAAGATAAACTCTCACAGCACAAATGGTATGTTTTTCATCCCTGGAGAAGCCCTGGTGAACATTCATTCACTTGTGGTAGCTCTCCGATCATTTCATTTTCTTTGACGTTCAAAGAGAATAGGGTACAGAAAAATTAATGGTTGTCACATAAAATATCCCCATGCATGTTAGTTACACTTTTAGGAGGAATACTTCCCATAGTCATCGTCCTGAGGCAGCATTTACAAATTCAGAGGCTGCAAATAACTCCATTGATGGGACATTTCCTTTTCTCTCTGAAAAGTGCTCACTGTTGACTTCAGTGCGTGTAATTAATCATTTTTTGTTTTGTTTTGCTTTACTTTTGGAAAACACTCCGTTAGCCAGGTGCACAGCTGTTGTATACTTACTCCAAAGCAGGAATTAGTTCATTTCCTTCCTTCATTGTTATACTGTTGCATTCTTCTCCCCATTATCCTTTGGCGAATACAATAAAACACCTTCTATAAGTAATGGGCTTATATCTCCCTTTCTCCTGAAGTCAGCCAAAATGGAGTTTGCTTAGCAAGCAAAGGGTGGGTTTTTTTGTTGTTGTTGTTGTTGTTATTAAAATACTGGGGCAACCCTGAAGTCCTAAAATTAGCTAGTCAGTGGAAAAGAGAGATGAGGCTGCATCAGTTGGATTCCATCTGCTCCAGCAACAAAGACTTGAATCCCCACTAAGTACAAGATTCTTTTGCTAAACTCCAAAGGAGAATACAGAGATGAATGAGACACAGAAATTACCTTGGCTCATATTGGGGGTTGGGGGATGCATTTTATAGGTTCCCCTGTCAGCTAGCTGTGGCTAGGTTAAATCAATGGAAGGCATCAGTGGACAATTGAAGGACAGGGAGGGAAAATCCAGGGTATTTCTCCCTTGCTCTCTGCCTCACATGGCATCTCTAGTAATGATTGAATCCCTCTTGGGCAGACCCTCCCCTATTGTTGAAGGCCCGGCCTTCTGGATTCCTCTTTTGAACTTCCAAGCCCTAGAAGTGCAGTAGCTTCCCAGGGTTCCTCATCTCTGTGTTGTCTCATCTGCTTCTGTTTATTGTCTTAGCTCTTTCCTCTCCTCTGAAACCAGGTCCCTGTGTTACATTTCCTCTTTTTGAAGTGCCTGCAGTGGTTCATGTTTTCTCCCATCCAAGTGCTAACCAGGCCCGACCTGCTTAGCTTCTGAGATCAGAAGAGACTGGGCGCGTTCAGGATGGTGTGGCCGTTTGGTTCATGTTTTCTGACTTGAGCCTGACTATACAGTTAGTTTTTTTTTTTTTTGGTTATACTTGAACCTAAGAGAATGTAGAACTTGACTGCTGGAAGCCAGCTTGTAACCAGAGGAAGTCTGAGTATAAAGCCAATTTAAACAGCAGAGCTGTTTGAGACTGGATTCTGGTTACATTATTTGAAATCTTAGATTAGGCTTTGCCTAAAACTAGAGAATTCTATCAAGAGATTTTAATTACATGAGCCAATCATATGTGAAATTGAGAACTTTTCCCTTTATATAGAACTAAAAAAATCTTATTTCTTATAGGGGTACTCTCAACTCTAGTTGGATTTAGGGCCCACCCTCGTCCAATATGATCTCATTTCAACCCTTAACCTTAATTATACCTGCAAAGATCTTATTTCCCAAGGTCACATTCTGAGGTTCCAGGTAGACATAAATTTTAGAGGGGATACTAGTCAACCCATCATATAGTTAATATTTTAGTATTAATAACAATGGTTATCATAAAATTTTATATCATTGAATTACTTATGTTATATTTGTTAATGTAAATTGGTAATAGTCCTCTAAGATAGAACTTAGTATTGGTGTTAATGAAGTTGGCTTTCAATAGATTATTTACTGAATGAGTAGTTTAATTAATTGTGAATGAATGAATCAAGATTTCTGTTGACCCAAAATTTCATCTAGTATATCACCCAAAGCAGTATTGAGATTCACTCAATAATGTAAAGGCATTAAAATCAATAGCAGCAACCACAAAAATGCAGGGCAAAACAACTAGGAAACCAAAAGCAAAAATAAAAAACCTCCAGCTATGATATATTTTAAGCAATAGAGCATTCCTGTAGAACTGTGAAAGAGCCAAATCATATTTCAATATACAAGGGGTGTATGAGAGAGTCTCTTCTGTGTTCTGTAGAGATGTTTAGTCAGATGAATGATTATTCCTAACATCATAACTCAAAGTTTAGATTTCCAAGCTCGATACTTATTAAAGTGGGGTACATCTATCTTCACAATGCTGGGAAAGACAGAACTAATAGACTCTGTCAACTGATGAAAGCAAATGAATGGGGCTTCCTCTGCATGTTGCAATCATGTCGATTTCAAGTAAAGCAAGACTCTAAAATATGGCTATTAACCCAACCACCAATTAGGAAATCTACACATGAAAGTAGATTTCAGCTCATTAGGTGGAACCCTCAATTACTAATTGCAGTGTTAAGGGTAGGAAAGATGATGTGTGCACTTATCAAGTGGAGCACTAACTGAGAATTAATATAAAAGCAATGTTGGGAAAGGAGGAGAACTGTTTTCTTTCTTTATATGGAAGGGGGAAACAACAAGAATCAAAGAATCTAGAAGAGGAATCCCCCCATTTCACCAGTGAAGAATATGGCCTTAGAAAGGAGAAACCATTTCCACAGGTTGGCTGTGTGTTCACTTTGAACATACTGTCTTGTATCTGTATAAGGAAGAGGAACTACCAAGACAAGCCAAATAGACAATATGAATAATATGTAAGTAACCATAAAATACCCTGCTACCAAAGTTTCAATAAGTGGTTAGAATTATTAAGTGTTATGTGTGTGTGAGAGAGAGACAGAGAATGTTTCTGTATATACCCCATATAGCAATTTTTAATAAGAGGTACTCAAATGTTTAGGCACATTGTATGCAAGTAAGAAAAAATAAAAGAACTATTAACTAATGACTCATCAAACAAGATCTATATAACACAATTTATTCTTAAGGGTCTCCAGAGAAGTGTACATATTTCAATATTAGGGCTCAACAAATCCAATTTAAAACTACAAAGCCACTGGACATTTTGCTAAATGAAGGGGTATGACAGTTGCCTCTAGTTTTAAGTAGAAACACTATAAAACATAGGCTGATTTGAACAACAGGTCCTGTGAAAACTGATCTATTGCAATCATGGGCCATAAGTGTTCTGGGAGGGGCTGTCAGGCATCAGGTTCAATTATCACTTATATGTCAACCTTTTGATGTCCATCTTCGCCCACCGCTTCAAACGCAGGTATTTCTGTGAGAGCAGGACCTCTGTGCTTAGGATAGAGTCTGGTGAAGAGTAAGTGCTCAATAGTACTTGTTGAATTGATTTCTCAAATCTGTATCTCTTGCATAAACCAATTTAATCACCTTCAGACCTAACTTTCCAAATATCTTCTGAACACCTCTACTTACACATTCCTCTCATACTTCAAACTGAACATATCCCAACAAAACACATCGTTCTTTCTCCAAAGTTGTTTTTCCTACATTCCTTAGATTGGTATCAGGGTCACATGATAACCAAGTCCAGATCCATCGACCTCTTAGGTATCTCTGGACACTTCTTCCTCACCATCCCTTCTGAGCTAGTTTAGATAAATGTCATCTATTTTTTGTTTTGTTTTTAAAGATTTAATTTATTTTTAGAGAGAGGGGAAAGGAAGGAAAAAGAGAGGGAGAGAGACATCAATGTGTGGTTGCCTCTCACACACCCCCTACTGGGGACCTGGCCTGCAACCCAGGCATGTGTTCTGACTGGGAATCGAACCAGTGACCCTTTGGTTCTCAGCGCACACTCAATCCACTGAGCTATACCAGCCAGGTGATCATCTTTTATTTTTTAACATTGCTGCCAGTCTTATTCCTTTCTTCAAAATCCTTGAAAATAATTTTTTTCTAAAACAAACTTATTCATACCATTTCCTCCTAATAATCAATTCCAATTGCCTATAAGAAAGAACCTAAAGTCCTTAGCACCTACCAGGACTTTCATCTGTGCCTTCTTCTTCAACCTCATCTATCTCCTGATCTCCAAACTTTAGTCATTCATTCATAACTGCTACGCCCAGATTATCCCAGGCGCTCTCCCATCTCTGGCACCTTGTTGTTCCAGGAAATTTGTTGTTCTATGCCTGGAAAGTACTCCCTACTAATTATCCTTCCTTTTGGCAGATTCGTATTCATCCTTCAAAATTCAAAATTCAACTTCTTTCAAACCTCTGACCATCCCTGTCCAAGACTGTTAGGGGTTCCAACTTTCACAGACCTCCACAGACTTCCATTGATTGAGGCTTCACCCTGTTGCAGGGCACTTTGAGGCCAGGACTGTCTTCTTCGTTTTAGCCTCTTCAACCAGCAATAGTACTCCCTGTTTGTTTTTGGTGAGTGAATGAAGGAATAACTGCGTGCACACTCGCAAGAGAGAAAGTATGAATCATTCCAGGTCAATTCCCACACTTTTAAGACAGGGAAACGGAGTTCCACAGAGGTGACTTAATTTGACAAAACGGAACTAACAAGAGGAGAAGGGCCTGGAACTCCAGAATTTTGGCCATTGGTTTTTTTTTTTTTTCAATTAACATGCCACAGTTACAGTTATTACAGACCCATCTCTTGTTCCATTTAAATCCAGTCTCTGCTTTATGTCAACCTGTGGAAAGCAGGACCAATAAAATGGCATAGGTCCAATTAAGATAGCATAAAGTATATAAAACGAAGTAGAGTAACGTATGTCAACTAAAATGGCTGTCAGTCCACACTGACACTTTGGTTCAAGAGGAAAATTACCTAAATCAGAGTAAACACATCTGGCTAGGAGACATACTAAGATATCCGCATACGTGGTCAGAGCAGACATGTCTGCAGAGCGGGACCACTTGTAGATAAGTTCCTGGGCAAATTCCCTACTTGGCATCAGGGCTGCGAGGACACTTATCAAAAAGCCCCAGAAGGCTGGAGTACAGCATTTTCAAAGTATAACCGAGGCAGGTTCCGTGCCACTGCTGAGACAGCCGAGCTCCACACGCCAGATTGCTGCTCCACGCCACGCTGATCTCCCTTGGCATCCCCCACTGGAGGCTCTGCCCTGCCGGACTGAGGACTTCATCTGCCCTGCTGCCCATCTGGCTCCGGAGATCCTTCCTTGCAAGACACTGACAACTCCATGGCCCACCGTGCTGTCTCCTGGACCTGCAGACTGAGACTCTGGGCCTGGGGTTCGTTATTCCCCGTTGATTGCTCTGTCTGTGTTATATTTCTCTTAGATTGTTAGAGTGTGAGTAGGATATTAATGTATGTTGATGTTCTACTTTGAGTGAACCTGCACTTAGTAAAGGCTGACTTAATAGCATAGTTGTGTGTGACTCTCATCTACTCCTGGGATGTGGGCTGCTCAGCAGGCAGCGAGCAGAGCAGTTGCCCAGCAGACTTATGGGAAAGGCTATACCACCAACAGTTGCTGGTGACACAGCTAGGAAGCATATCTCACTATGTTGAAGTTAATTTTTCTCCCTTAGTTCTTGTGTTTTCATAAGGAAGTGCCAACATCCCCTTTTTGATTTTGGTTTTGGCCTGAAGTTACAGGATTCCTTTCTTTCATCTGTCACCCTGACCCCCTTATGAGAAGAGGGGCCTCTCGCTCAAAGTTCTCTGCGTAGGACTCCCATTCCTGCTCGGTGACCGCCTCCGCGAAAGAAGGCGCCCTCAGCATAGCCAGATCGGGAGTGGACGTTAGGTTGGGAGGGACTCTTAACTGATCGGGATGAAACTCGGGACAACGCCTTTAAACTCCACCGGGCGACATTCCAAGATAAAGGCTGGTTCAACTTTCCAGCCTATCGGGACTAGTAGGAGGGGACGTTGCTGAAGCTGAGGGGCCAGATGGCAGGACTTGTTCAGTGACCAAGACAGGCGTGGACGCTGACCTCGTGAACCAAGGCGGGGCGCCGGGGGCGGACTGAGACACGCGCGCGGGTCTCGTGCTCCCCGGAAGACCCGGGGGCGGGGCCTCCAGCCACGCCCCTCCCCGCCCTCCGATTGGTCCCTTCGAAAAAGGCGGTGGCGATTCGCGGCAAACCGTGAGGCTGAGGCGGTGGCGGCGGTTGGTCAGGGGCGTTGCGGCTCCGCACAGATTGAGCCGCGATGTCGCCCCGCAGGGTGAAGTGACCCTTCTGCATCAGCGCTGGTGAGTATTTCCCTGCTTGCTTTCTCTTATCCTCGCGAACTTCTATTAGCCTTCTTCTCCGGGCTGCCGCGTCTCAGCCTCCGGGCTCGAGGACTTCCCCGCGTTCGGAGGAGTCGAAGAGGCGGGAGGTTGGAACCCTAAGCTCCGGGATCCAAGACGCTCCGTGATTGGCCCGCTGCGGGAGTCGCGTGCTCTGATTGGTTCCTGCGGCCGTCAAGGCGAAGTGAGGTCTGCCCCCAGCGGCCCACTCTGGTGCGGCGCGAGGGGCAACAGGTGTGCAGCCGCGGCAGACTGCAGGTGCTTGCGTGCTCGCGTGCTAGCGTGGGGAAGAGGTATCGAGCCGCCACCACTCTAGCTTTAGCGTCCAAACAGGGATCAGGGCTTGAAGCCAGCTTAGGGTCTCCCGGGGCACCCACCCACCCGAGCGCTTAGGATATTTAGGATCACTTGATTCTCCCACATCGCCGTCGGGAGAATTTGATGAAGTCACAGGCCTTGGAAAGAGAGCGACGCAGTCATTTCCCCTACACCCCCTTCCCTGTTTGTCCTCTCCAGTCCATGCAGGGCCCAGATCGCGGAGATGGACGGAGCAGGGAGATCCGCGCGGTGCTTCCCTGCTCACAGCCCTGGGGCAGCAGAGCTGCGCGGGTTCGGGGGTGCTTGTGGGTGGCCTGTAAACGGGAGGAAAGCAAGCGTTGGAGGGCACACTTGCCCAGTCAGTCAGTCCTGGTTCCTACCTAATCCTTTCAAACCGAGGAACTGAATCATGGGGGTTTAAAGTGCTCGTGGCAAACGTGTGGTGGAGAAGCTGATTCAATCGCTGCCAAGTGAAGAGATGGTTTTCGCAGGCCCAGCCCAGGTCAGTTCGGGTTTTGCTTCGTTTGCGTGTGGAGAGTGCTGATAACTACTGCCTCGAGTTGAGTGGTCTGTGAACTGCTCTCTGATCACGTCTCGTGACACTTAAGTGATTAGGAATTAGAATTCTTGCCAGCTCAGATTCCCTCTGGGAGGAGATTGGAATGGATTTAAACGAAAAAGGGGAAACTCTGGTGTAGAAACTGATTCCTGTTGTCTGTGATCTGTTTCAAAAAACTCATTAAAAATCAATGCGCAATGAATTGTAGGTGTCTTTGCTATTTTGAGGTTACTGAATTAAAAGTAGTATTTCTTTCTGGTGTAGCAGAGTTGCATGTGGGCTCTGAAATCAGACTTTACTGTGTGTGCGAATCTACGCAAGTTATTTAATCTTTGTAAGCCTAAATATCCTGCTTGTAAAAGAAGGTTAGTAAGAGTTCCTACCTTATTGATGCAAGGGTTGTTGTGAGGATTAAATGAAATAATCCATGGAACTAGTTAGTACAATGCCTGACGCACAGCTATTCTGTCTGCGCTGTGTAGTTTGGGGGAGAGGAGGCCCCGAGGTGAAGGTCGTGCCGGGGGCACTGATGGTTATCATTCACTGATAAACTCATGCCCGGCACTTAAAGTAGCATCTGGCTGGTACTGGACATTCTTAGTTGTCAAATACATTATTACTTAGAATGTGCTAGGTACTGTGTTCTTTGTGCTTTATTGATATTATTGTTAAACCTCTTAGTAATCCTGCCCTGTAGTTGGTGTTATCTCCATGTTGTAGATGAGTAAACGGAAGCCCAGAGAAAGGTCAGAGCCGACTAAGGCCCATCAGAATTCGGTCCAGACTGTCGCATTCCAGTGACCAGCTTCTTTTTTGTATCACGCTGCCCTTGCATCTGTTTTCCCAGCATTAAGCAACTTCTCTGACCAGAGTTGTTTGTAGGGCCCGGGTTCATTTCTGCTGTGAGTATGGGTTTATTTTAATACTTCATTAATTTAAAAAATAAGAAATGACTTGTGATGGTGAATCAAAGCATGTGAAAAGAGAGAATGTCAATTATATATATACATCCTATTACTAAAAATCCAAATGAGTCCAATGGTGTTTGGAGAATCGGTCAGTTCAGAAATGTTTCCTAATTTATATTTTTGCGAAAACATTAGTTTTTGCTTATTCTCTATATTTTTACTAAACAGTACTCTAATGGTATCTTTTTTCTTGTAAATCTGTTTTTCTTCTTTATTCTATTACAGTTGTCCCAATTTATCCCCCTTTGCTGTCCTCTGTCCCCCCACCCCTCCTCCCACAGTCCGTCCCCACACAATTGTCCATGTCCGAGGGTCATTCATACATGTTCTTTGACTACTCCCTTCCCCTTCCTTCCACCATTGCTCCCCAGCCCCCCCTTTCCTCTGGCAGTGGTCAGACTGTTCTGTTTCATGTCTCTGGTTCTGTTTTGTTCATTAGTTTATTTTGTTCATTAGATTCCTCTTATAAGTGAAATCATATGGTATTTGTCTTTAACCGACTGGATTATTTCACTTAGCATGATAGTCTCCAGTTCCATCCATGCTGTTGCTTTTTCCTGTAAATCTTAATTTAAGTTTGGAGATAAGAGAAGGAAGTTCAGTTAATTCAGTAATTGTTTTCAAGCCAACTGTTGATGAGGAAAGTAAGGTTATTATTTATCATGATATTTTACTTTCTTAAAGTAAGATGTCTGTATGTATGTCTGTATGCATGTTTTACTTCCTATTACTTGTTGCTATCTATACTTTGATATCAGGTATACCTTCACATACCTAGTGAACCATGTGATGTACAATAGGATTTGAGAAAATAGGGAACTTGAATCTGTTGGTTTTCTCACTTCGAGCTTCCCTATTTTTAATTGAAATTTAACTGCCATAGAAAATGCCTCAGAAGTAATGTTTACAAGATATAGGCAATAATAATAATCGTATTTCTTTAGTATTTCTCCTTCTAAAAACTCAAAAAGTTTTTTTATATTATTACGTGGTTACAGAGTAGGTTGTTTTAACAAAAAGTTACCATGTATTTTCTAAATGGATTACTAATTTCCAAAAGAATTAGAATGTAATAAAGTGTAGCATATATACTAAATGTAATTTCATCTTTGGTGCTAAAAGTATCTTAGCAATTTATAGTATTATGACCATGACATGCTAGGTATCGCTGAAGTGCTGACTGATAGAGACTTCTGCCTACTGTCACACAACATAAACTTTTCTGTAAGAAAGTATAGTACTAGCCATGGTGAATGGCTCACTTTATGTAGTTTTAAACATAATGACTTTTGTTTTCCCTTGATGGCTGACTTGTTAATATTTTTGATTCCAAAAATAAAAATTGGCTGTTGGAAAATAATTTAGCTATATTCAGAATTGTTTTTTTTCTCTCTCTCACACACACATACAATTTAGAAAACATTGTGTCTAAGTAATATAATTATATATTTTTGGTTACATAAGGTATAATAGACATTTTTTTCAGATTAGTAGATACAGCTCTAGCATATATTGTTTGAAGTGGCTAACAAAATCCACTGTACAAGTGTCCCATAAGTTATTTGAGCAGTTTCCTGCTAACAGACATTTAATGTTGTTTTTACATTTAAAAATTTTTTTATTTTGATAGTACCTTTATTAGAGCAGGGGACAGTGAAGCAAGGAAGGGCTTAGGACAGGAGAAGCCACAGGAGAGAGACTAGGCAGGGCTGCTTTGGCTCTACATTTATTTCTATTGATTTTTTTAGAGAAAGAGAGAGGCAGACAAACAGACAGACACTGATTTTTGTTGTTCCACTTCTCCTGCATTCACTGATTGGTTCTTTTATGTGCCCTGACTGGGATCGAACCTGCAACCTTGGTTTATCTGATGAGGCTCTAACCAACTGAGCTACCCGGCCAGGGCTCCATTTCTTTATATTAGTGTCTGTGTGTGTGTGTTTTGCATAGAGTCTTTTAGTCTCTCATATATAAAGGCAAGCTGATTTTAAGTTCTTTTAAATTTTTGTATCACTCAAGATTTTATGACAAATTAATAATTCTGTCTAATATAAAATTATCAGGTTGAATCTCTGCCAGTCATTGAAAGATGAAAATTTCAAATAAAAAAGCAAAGACTCCCAACAATTGAACAGCTTTTATATTTTGCAAGTGATATGTCATGTTTTATTAAACTGTAAGAATCTTAGTCTTTTTCTTAAAAGTTTTCATTGGCTTTGGAAACTGCCTTTCTCTTAAATGGATACACTACAGATTTATTTCATTATTGTTTCATATTCCTTTTAGTAATAAATGCAACATTTATTATACTTAGGAGTAATTCCAGCACTAATTTTAGCACTGATTTCTACATAGAAGTAGAACATATGGAGACTGTTACTCCCTCAAGTACCTTATTTTAAAAAGTATGGAGTACAGTAAAATTGAAGTATATCTTGCTATATAACCTAAATTGAAGACTGGGTTCATGGGGTTCAATTTTAGAGAAATTGAATCTGAAGGATAGGTAGGAGTGAGTCTGGAAGAAGAGGAAGAAGAAAGTGTTCTATGTAGATGGACCAGCTTGTGCAAAGAACTAGAAATGGGAGAGCATGGAGCTCGAAGGGCCTAAAAGAAGTTCAGTATGGCTGGAGTGTAGGGTTCAAGACACGAGGATGCTAGGGGTTCCTGGAAAGCTTTATTTAGCTTTGTTAAGAAGTTTAGGTAAAGGCCGTGAAGAGCCATTAGGGGTTTCAGCATGTCCTCAGGTGGGAGTTTGTGAAGATCACTGGCTGCGGTACAGGAAGAAAGGTTGGAGGCCTGCAAGGCTGAAGAAGGGGTGACTTGGTGGGAGGCTGTTTCAGTAAACCTGGAGAAAGATGATGGGGGCTTGAACTAGAGGAGTGGCTGTAGGTATTGAAGAGAAAGTTTAGATGTAGAAGGAACAAGACATGGTCATTGATTGTTTTGGCTGAGGTAAGGCGGGGCCTGGGAATGAGGAGGTAGAGGTGTGAGCGAGGTAGGACGTGAGGATGGAGTCAAGGAAGACCTGGTAGCTTGGTGAATCTTG